>JABUQX010099678.1:62500-82691 GCA_015478945.1 Trachelipus rathkii
ATATATATATATATATATATATATATATATATATATATATATATATATATATATATATTATTTTTGCTCTTTACTGTACTTCACAATCGCACACAATTTATTTAAAACTATTTTTATTAATTACACATATTAAAATTATTAAAACAATATGATAATGAATTGGCAATCCTAACATTTAAGGGACACAAGCTTTCGTTCCTTTTTGGAACCTTTTTTATGTGTCTCTGTCACCAGTTCAATTTACTTTTTTTCCTGAGTTACCCTTTGTTCAATTTTTTTAGTTGGTTAATTTTTTATCTATTCTTCTGTAATATTTGGTTGATGCCATTATGGAATTCTGGACATAATCTATTTTTGCTTCTCATTTTTGCTTGTTGAAGTTATTACTGTTTTTAATGCAATAAGATTCTACCATACGTCTTTTTTGTTGATCATTGATGTAAAGTAGTGGGGGTTATTCGGTCTATATTAATGATGTAGTTGAATGTTGGTCTATGGCTTGTGAGGACAGAGTTTACATTATCCATTCTCAAATCATGCCTGTGTTGGTAAGCTCACCTTTTAAAATCATGAGTTTCCCCACATAGACTAGGTTGCAATTATTGCAGAGGACTGTGTAGATACATTGTGTACTGTTTTTTGTGGAGTGTCTGTTCGGAAGGAAAATCTTTTTTAATGGTAGAGTGTTAGAGGGTGTTAATTGAAAATTGAAAATCATCCTTTCACATTCCCCCCCCATCTACACAATTCTCTTAAATCAACCTCACCAAAAATTTCCCAATTCTACGGCATCCCTAAAGTTCATAAAGAAAATACACCTCTCCGTCCCATCATTTCCAATACAGATTGCATAACCTATAAACTTTCCCGCTGGATATCTCAACAAATCACTCCTCTTATTAATAACATTTCACAAACACATTTAAAAAACACAGAAGACTTTATCCTTAAAACAAAACATATAAACCCCAACACACACAGATTACTCAGTTTTGACGTAGTCTCCTTATTTACATCAGTACCAGTTTCTCTTACTCTCAATCTTTTGGATAGATTCATAACAGATAACAACATCACTTTAACCTATCCTTTTTCAACACTAAAACAACTTATTCTTCTTACTTTGGAACATAACTTTTTTCATTTCAATTCAAAATTTTACAAACAAAACACAGGTTTAAGCATGGGTTCCCCACTCTCCCCCACATTAGCCAATATCTTTATGGAATTATTTGAACACTACCATATTTTCCCTCTTCCTGTTCTTTCCGGTGCCATATGGTACCGGTATGTAAATGATATCTTTGCAGCTATTCCCCATAACAATAATCCAAATGACATTCTAAACAACATTAACAACCTGTTACCAAACATTAAGTTCACTCTAGAAACTTCTTCTAACAACACTCTTCCTTTTCTAGACACCTTAATTTCATGGAATACACACACAAACTTACAATACACAATATACAGAAAACCTACATCAAATTAAAATTACACACATTGGTACTTTTCACATACACGGAACACAAAAATTGGAACACTCTCTTCACTTTTCTTACGTGCACTCCGTATTTGTTCTCATCCCTTTCTACAAAATGAAATTAAATTTCTGTTTTCAAATTTTAAAAAAACTCTCTTATCCACATCATATAATAACAAAGCCCTCAAAAAAACAAAAAACAAATTTTATAACCCAATAAATACTACCGACACTTCACAAAAACCCTTTCTCCCCTTTCCCCATATCCCCCCCAAAAAACCTACAAAATATTATCCCAAAAAAGTATTGTCATAACATCCTGTAACACTCTACCATTAAAAAAGATTTTCCTTCCGAACAGACACTCCACAAAAACAAGTACACAGTGTATCTATCTACACAGTCCCCTGCAATAATTGCAACCTAGTCTGTGTGGGGAAAACTCATGATTTTAACAGGAGAGCTTACCAACACAGGCATGATTTGAGAATGGATAATGTAAACTCTGTCCTCACAAGCCATATATCAACTTTCAACTACATCATTAATATATACCGAATAACCCCACTACTTTATATAAATGATCAACAAAAAAGACGTATGGTAGAATCTTATTGCAATAAAAACAGTAAAAACTTCAACAAGCAACAAGGAGAAACAAAAATAGATTGTGTCCAGAATTCCATAATGGCATCAACCAAAAATTACAGAAGAATAGATAAAAAAATTAACCAACTAAAAAAATTGGACAAAGAGTAACTCAAGAAAAAAAGTAAATTGAACTGGTGACAGACACTTGAAAAAGGTTCCAAAGAGGAACGAAAGCTTGTGTCCCTTAACTGTTAGAATTGTCAATTTATCCTCATATTGTTTTAATGATTTTAACATGTGTAATTAATAAAAATAGTTTTAAATAAATTGTGTGTAATTAATGTGAAAGTAAATTAAAATACTCAAAATAAATATAATAAAAATTTATATAGAAACTTATTAAAATAAAAGAATAAATTATTCAATTGTAGATATTTAAAATTAATTAATTATAATATTATTATATATCATTAATTATAATTAATAATATAGTATATATTATATTTATATTTATATATTTATTAATAAATATTATATTATAATATTATATATATATAATATTGATATTATTATATTATTATATTTATATATATAGTATATATAATTAATATCATATTAATATTTAATATATACTAATTTATTATAAGTATATAGTATATTTTAGAATTAGTATTATTTTATTTTAATTGTTTATATTATTTCTAATTATTTATATATAAAAATATTTAATGTAAAATAAATCTTTATTATAATTTTATATTAATAATATTTATTAATATTAATCTTAAATATATATATATATATTTAAAAATGTAATTATAATATTATTATATATTTAATGTATAAATATTAATATAATAATAATTTTAAAATTATAATAATATATATATATAATTTACGGTATTAACTAATTTATTAATATATACTTATTACTATATATTATTATATATAATATATATATATATAAATAATATCTATACTATATTATTATAATTATATGCTCTTTATATATTAATTGATTTTTGAAGATATTATATATTATATAAGTACAACTAATAATTATTAATTAATTTAATTAAATTAACAACATTATACATATTATTTATCCTACTATAGGATATTAAAGGCTAAGGTTAGTGGATACGGGTTTGCTCACTCAGGCTAAATCATATACAATATTATCCTTACATCTCGGGCCTCACGTTATATAATCAAATAGCATATATATTACTCCATTTTCCATTCTATAATCTCATCTCTGGACCAGCACTCATCAGTAATATAATAATCATATATTTCCTCCTATAACTCATTCACATTATATACTCACTCTTCACATATTTCTTACTCAACATTTTTACTTTATATACTCACATCCATTACACCTCTTATTTCTATTGGGTCTCATCATAGCCTCACTTTCTCTCACCTTCCTATATATACTTACCCTTTACCTGGACTTACCTTAAACTTTCTATCATATAACTCAAATTATCCTGTCATTCTATTACATTCTCTCCAGGAATGTTACAATACATAATAATTCTGATTTTTTTTATATTATTTTTATAAAAAAAAAAATAACTAATTTCTACCCCCTCACCCCCCCTATATACCATTATTGATATATATCATATATATATATCATACGCCGGGGTATTATCAATATATCAACTCCTCACTTATTATTTATTATTATCCTACCTCACCACTCCTATACTACAAGAATATGCCCAACTACCAAAAACAATTTTCTTACGCTACAATCATAATACTATACTCTCCTTCACTATTTACACTAATTTATCCAATCACTCTCTTTTTTACTATCACCCCACATATCACCGGGTCACTACGCTCCATCACCTTAGTATCATCTCTAATAACCATACCAAATTTCTTATCTTTGGACCTAGACATATCATATCACCCCATTACGTTTACACATCACACACTACTACATCTAGATAAAATAATATAGTGGATTTTAAATAATATAAAATACCTCTTCACCTCCAACACAGTAAATCAGGGTGAGAAAAAACATGTATTACAAATTTATTTTTTTCAAACATAATTATTACTTAAAGTTTAATTAATTGAGATATCAAATCCTACCCCTTTCAATAATTCTCAGTATCAAACCATCAATAGTCGTACTCTAGATTCTTCTCGTCTAATCTATATTACTGTAGATATATCGTCTCTTACTTCATCCATCGTACCTTACCCAATATCCTATAATCTACCAATAATTATTACTGAAAATATTAATCTTCTATTCTAAATACTATATATTATACATATACCTGACCTACTCTAATTACTCTATAACCGCATTATATCCATCATCTGGTATTTACCTTCTTCTCACTCATAACACTAACACTTTACTCTTATACTATTAGGTAATTTATTACTATCCCGAAAGACGTTCTATTTACTGTATCTAATACACATACACTACTATCTATATATAAAATCATCCTTCACGATACATTACTAACAGGTGATACCTTTCTGATTACACTTATTCGTCACTACTCAGTATCATATAGGGTAGTAATAAATCAATCCGCTAAAAATAGTTATAACTAATGTGATCACAATTTACTCATTATTTTATATATAACTACTATAATCTTATATCATTACCCCTATCTCCCCTCCCATATCATCATTTACCATATAGTATATATATATATATAGCAAACACTAATCCATAATATAAAGATTGGAAAAGCCAGGTGTGAGTGAGACTATTTACATCATTCTCACTGTCTCAACCCTTCTACTTATCCTCATACAATAACATTTCACTCTTATCATACTACCCCCTCCAAACTATCATCTCACATACATAGTACTCTATTCTGTCAATTTATATTGTCATATATAAAAGGTCACTACTTAATATATACCATTTACCTACATATAATTTCAATCTCATACTCCTACTTAACTGATACTCTACATTGTGTCCTATACCAACACCCTACTACTAAAATATTTCCTCACCTCACTCTTAATATATGCCTTTCTCCAGATCTAAAAACCTCAATACATTACACTATTATCCTCATTCCTATTCTTATAATACCTTTGCTACTACAAATCAAATGCATTACTTCACATTGTAGAATACCTTATGATACTCACAACACCACACGTATCACCCTTTATCCTATCCTACAAATTCCTCATCAGCTTATATTATTATCTTTATATTCACCCCAATCATTTATCTACATCCGTTAATATCTCTTACTAACCCTCACTTTCAAAATTCAGGAATATCTACTATATGCATTAATATCCACTTTCCCTATAACTAACACTACAAAAGACGAATATACCTCTTATAATATAATCACTATATAAATATATATATATATTATACGTAGATAAAATAATATCCAGTGGATAAAAAAATAAGATCCCCTTTCCCTTTAAACAGGGGAACCAAACAACCATCCTCTCAATCCTGTGGAACGCTCTTCCTCTCCAAACATATAATTTAATAATAAATAATACTGTAATATGTGATCCACAATTCCTCACTAATCACCTCATTTACTGCCTCCTACATCCTTAGTTAACATTATTCCATTATAATCCATATATATACTTATATATATATATAGTATATATATATATATATATATATATTATATAGTATATATAGTATTTGCATATATATATATTTATATATATATTAGTTATAACTATATATATATATATTATTATATATAGTATTACTATATATAGTAATATACATATATACAGTAATCAGATATATATATAGTATAATATATATTATATCAAATATATAATATATAGTTATATATATATTATATACTATATATATATATATATATATATATAACATTCTACTATCATATGAGTATATATACTCATATATATAATACTAAGAACTGGACGTTTCTACTTCCTTATTATAGTAGTAACTGAGTAGTGAGTACCCTTTTAATATATAATATTACTGTCCATTAGAAATTTATCCTTCTATTACATTTCCGACCCTAGCTTCTACTTACTATACCCAATATTAGACACTCTCATCTACTATTTGGAGAAAATTTACTTATTACTCACTCATTTATACATTACTCTTCCTCAATCCTACATTTATATTATCTAATTCTAAATAAATTACTAATCTATAAAATACCGCCTATATACAGATCTTTTTCCGTAACTAACCTAAATATATATATATACATCACTATTATTTACTACTATAATAATTATTAGTTATTATATCATTATCTAATATAATATATCCTAGTACTATTTAGTGTATTTTTGCTCTTTCCCGTACTCACTATTTATTCCTACTAACCATTTTATACCTTCTATATACTACTTTAAATCATACCTCCTTTCTTTTTCTCCCAGAGGTGATTGATTTAAACTCTGCATCATTTCTATTACTTTTCTGTAGTTAATATTTATAGATTCAATCTCTCTTTATTTTGAGAGTACAGAATTATATATTTGCTGCGGATTATGTTTCATAAATAAAAAATTTTCTGTCAATCATTAGTATACTTTACACCAATTCATTGTTATGCATTACACTTCTTACGCCCCTTCGTATGTATAGTAATACTAGTATATACTTATATATATTCATACCTCACCTAGCTCAGCTTCTCTATTAGCTATTCAATACTCTAAATAAACCTACCCTCTTTTCTTAGTTCCTCCCATATTTTCCCTTTACTCTACTAAAATTCTACTTATATACATACCTCTCAAATTTCACTACATAGACCGTCTATATTTTATTATTCTTTTTTACACCGAACTCTTTAACCCTACCTCACTCTCACTATACTATTACACTTCCTTTCCTTGCTACTTCATATTCATATCTACTCACCTTTTTTTATCTATCCGATTATAAACCTTCTGTGACCTCTTATCATCATATATATATATATATATATATATATATATATTGTCTTATTATATAAAAAAATATATATTATAATTTACTCAACGGTTACCTTAACCTTCCTCAATTCAAGATATCTAAATTGATTCTCTCTGAGTGTTCACATTCATTGATTTCTATAATTTGAGCGGCGATAATTGTGGCTATTAGTCCGAACAGGCTCATTCCTGTCTTTATGTAATGACTTTTCGCTATTGGAGACAAACTAAATGGTTCGTAATCATATCTAAACTTTTTTCCACCTTTAACGATTTTCTGATTTTTCCTCTTTGTTTCTCTTCTCTACAGCGCGGGTTACCTATGTTCTCTTATCTTGTGAATATTATTGTCTCTTACTACAATATATTACTCCTATGCCTCTAGACAGCTGAAGACAAAGCATGCGATACTAAGTTATTTTGGAGGTAATTTCTCTTAATTTATTTTATCTCAACGCCTGGGCAACGTGCGGGAGATTGATTACTTATTGTGAGATATTATGTGTGAAGGGATGTCGCCAGCAACCTTTGAAAATTTTGCATACTTTTACAAGTCATACCTCATGATATCCTTTGAACATCAACATGAACGCAATCAGTAGGGCCACCACTCGCGTCCACATTTTTTTTGCCGTCGAGGACTAACACATAGTTATATGTAGGACGTTTTACACCCTTCTTAATGGAGAATCCAAGCTAACTTCCGCGAGAGCTATCGATTAACAGTATACTCGAAGCACGACTACGTTCTCGCGTTTTCGCTTAGTTAGCATTCTCACCTTTGTGGATCACTCTCCTTTTTTCCTCTGACTTAACATGTTCCTTGACAAGACAAATATATTACATTATGTAACTTATATTGGTAAACCACACAATCTACACTGCTGACTTGGATAAACAAGTTTTAAGGACTTACTCCATATATCTACCAAATGTATAATAATATTCAAATTTATCATACATTTTAAAAACCGTAGCCATATTCTACATACAATATAGTTCAATATGCATTTCAAGAATCATGCTTAAGTATACTGGGGAGAATATTGGGTACAGCATATAAATGCTTTACCTTCTTTTTATTTCAAGAATAATCCATAATAAATTTTTGCTTTCTGAAAAAGAAAGAATTATATAGAAGAATAGAAAAAACTTTGAGGAAAATAATAAGTAATAATAATAATCAATACATTAATCGCTCTCAAAATATTCTTTCTCTTCCTCCATATTTCACACTTACACTCGGACTACCTCAATTTATTAAACTGGTGTAATTTAACGCATCACATAATATTATAAACATCAATACGATAATAATAATCAACTTTAATCTCATCAAATCAACTCAAAATTATATCAATCTAAACATCAATATCTCAACAATTAATTACATTTGGAATAAAATTCTCACTATATTAGGATCTATCTAACTTTTTAACGTATAATATAACTCACATACTCCAACTAATTATATCTATATTACATACATTATTCACATACATATAATCTCCTATTCACCATTTTTTTTTCAATCTCTAATAACTCTTAATAATCCACGCGTATGGTAACATTTACATTGCTCCTACATGGGAGAGTAACATATCTTCTCACACAATTATCTCTACAATATATAATACATCTGCCTTCTGCACAATTAATTCATAATTTAGACTTAATTGATACTTTTCACTGCAGGCAATCAGTAATTCATGAACCTAAGCGAAGTCTAACTATTGGCATACACACGTGTCGTGTCGCTTTGAGACCCGCGAAATATAATTATCAACAATTCTACATGTTTCTACTTTTTCAGATTCCTGCAATTATTATTCCCTAGTAATAATAAATTTATATTAATTCACTCATAATATATAGATAATCAATACGTAATCAATAATCAATAATTAATAATAATAATTAATAATAACTAAACAATAATCAATACATAAAATACATAAAATCAATAATAAATTAATAATCAATAATGATCATCTCCTTTTTAAGTTTCAATGATAAAGCGAATAGTGAAGTCATCATAAATCAATAATAATAATATATATTATAATTATAAATTACATATTATAGACTCTAATTTGTTCTATATATAATAATTAATCAATTACATCATAATCATTATGCCATTATAAAATATAATGAATGAATAAATAATAATACACTATAAAAATGAAATAATAATTATATAATAAATATAAATAATATATAATAATAAGACATACATTAAATATAATAATAAATCATCAATAAGTAATAATAAATAATAATAATCAATAATAATAATAATAATATAAATAATAATAACAAAATAATAAATCATAATAATAAGAATAATATATTAACAAATAATAACTAAGAATAATAATAATAATAATAATAAATAATAATAAAGTCAATAAGAATACATAATAATATTTATAAATAATAATTTAATTAATAATTAATAATATAATAATACATAAAGCTCCTCTTGAATATAAGCCATTGATCATAACGTATAGATTATTAATAAAAGCAGATAAAAATAGTAATATTTTAAGGATTTAGAATAGTACAACAGTAATAATAACTCATAAATACACTAATTAATTAATATTTATAACTCTCTAATAATCAATTATATCATAAACTACTAACTAATACAAAATAATAAATATAATAATAATTAATAATCTTAATTTAGAATAATAATAATAAGTGAATAATAATAATAAATAACACTGATGAATAATCAAACTCAATAAGGGTATATAATAAATAAAAAATAATTATAACATAATTAATTATAAGCTACTTAAAGATAATTGTCAAAAGAACAATAATGCTAATAATAATAACTGAATAATGCTATAATAATCAACAATAATAATAAGGTGAACAATAATAAATTTACAAATAAATGAATAATAACACTATGAGTCTGACGCTAGATCACAATGATCACAATAAAATAATCCAAATGATAATATTAACATGAACAAGTATTTGAGAGAAGCCGACATATCTTTTATGAGTCCAACCAGAATAAAATAATAACAATATGATTATTCACTATTAATAATATAAATATAAAAATTAATAATTGATCAACAATTACAGAAGCAAAATTATTAATAATAAGAACTTTCCTGATAGATACATAAAATAATAATAATGACAAAACATAATAATAAATGATAATAATAATCTAAGAACATTGTCCATCTCATATAAAGAGATATACAGGATTTCTATAAAATAATGAATAATAATAATATAGATATAATAGATAGATATAATATAAAGTAATCAAATAATGAATTGATATAATAAATATTTAATAATACGAATCAATAATACATAATACAATAATAATAATATAATGAATAACAATAACAATAATATATATTAATAATAGATAATATAATAATAATAATAATAATAAAATTAATAATAATAATAATAATAATAATAATAATAACATAATTAATACATTTAATAAAATAATAAAAATAATAATCAATTAAAAATAATAACTGAATTATTATTAAATAAATATAATCAATCAATAATAATAAGTATATTAATAAATTGGTTATTTGCATATACTTAATATTTAAAGAGATAATAATTAATCTTCAATAAATAATAACATAGGTATATTATAGTAACCTTATTTATAAGCGCAGCTGTTTTGAGTTACCTTGTCTATAATCTGCGCAATATAAGTAATTTAGTATAATACGAAACGTAGCTTATTTATAATACTTCCGATTTTTTGAGTTAGCTTGTTTTTCCATATCGCATATAAGGTAGAATTTTCATTTTAATGTCTCAAGAGTAAATCGTGTGATATCAAGACTTTTAGCACATTTTATAGACTTAAGCATGGCTTGTCTAGCTTTTTCTAACGGTAAATAGAAGGTTAGGATTTATCGTGAGCACTATGTCTCTCTTAGTTTATTTATGTTCCTTTGCACTTTGAATTGTTATTATGAAAGTTAGATATTAAGGCTGATAGTTACATTGCTTTATTTTGTATCAATAGCCACGAAAAATGATGATAATCTTAACAAATACATCATAAATCTCAAAAAATAATGATGAATGTTCAGATTAGTCATATGAATAACAATAGATAATCAATGATCAATTTATCACATGGGTATATAACATAAATCAATAATAATAATGAAATTATAAATAATAATGAATATATATGAATGCATTTTACGATTTTAATAAATAATAATAAAAAATATCCTTAATTAAGCGAAAAATCTCTATATGAATTTACATAAATAATAATAATAAGGTGAATTTTAATTATCATTAATAACTCTAATAATAATAATAATAAACATAATAATAACTAATTGAACTCTATTAATAATAATTTTAATAATTAATAATCTATAATATCTTAATAATAATCAAATCATAATAATATAATAAATAATAGATAATGAATAATAAATAAATAACTAATATAAATCAATAATAATAATAATAATAAATAATAATGATTGTGAAGAATGCTCCACTTAACAGTAAAATTGCAATAACCATGGTTTGGGGCACACTTTTGTATTACATTTTGTATATTAATAATTGATCAACCTCGTTATTATGAAAAGGTAAAAAGTGTTTCTTAAAAAGTGTTTCCCATATTACAGTGAATAATTTTATTCATTCTACATAATCATAATGGTTTACCCACTAATATAATATATATATAACTTACATATATTAGCAACAGCTACCAATTTTAATGAGGAGTAATTTAAATATATTACTATCATAATTAAGAAATAAGAATTTTATATTATTTATATTTTATTTTACTTTTATATCAAACTCTTGAATAGTGGTTGCAGATTAAAATATAATAATAATTATATATAAAACAAATGGAATTTTTAAACTTATAAAATATTTGACACCATTGAAACTCTCTATAGGATATTTCAATGTTGCGGAGGGGATTGTAAAAGTAGAGGAATTTAAATTATATCTATAATATGCTACAACTATTTTCACACAAAAAATTCATCCTGAAAATGCTATAATTAATTACATTATTAATAAAATAAAATACACTTAATAAAATAGACTCCTTTAAAAAGTTTAATAATCTTAGTAACTTCATTAGAAACCCAGAAACCTAGACTAAATTGGTAATAATAATCATTATTAATACACTGTAAAATAAAATTCTCTTACAAGTCTTGGAAATTCATTTTAACAATACTAATAGAGGAGTTACTTATATATTATTACGAGTGTTACAATTCTCTTGAATGAAGTTGATCATAAAGCGCTATTGCATTTTGTATTTCTGCTAACTTTGCTCTGCTTCGAAGCTTACATCTTCTTAAATATATATATATATTACTAATATTGAATGAGCAAATTTGCTAGGAGTGTAATGAATATAGTTCTCTTTTAATAATGATAATAATTATATATAAAATGTATCTAAAATTAGAGATATTAATAAAATTTTCACTATTGAGGTGGTGGACTGCACAAAATAACTATGATTTAATCTATCTCAATAATTTATCATTATTAAAGTAAAGGCCTGGGGATCTTTGATAGAAGTATGGATTAGTATCTCTTAGAATTATCGCCTACAATGTCTACACTCTTTTTTCTTGCAAGCTCGCACTCGACATAGTAAAATATGACATACATATTGCCACAAATACAACGTAATTAACTCTATTACTAGGTAAAATTTCTTAAAAATTTCTTTATCACTCACTAGTACTTTATTAAATATATTTTCTCATAATTAGTCATATTATATATATACTATATGAGTATATATATAATTATAATATATAATATAATATATTATTATATATTAATATAGTAGATAATTATCTTAAGATTTTATATATAACTATTACTATTATATAATATATATATATATATTATATATATTAATAAATTATATATAATATATATTATATTAAATTATAGTATATAATATTAAGTATATTATATTATATATATACTATAAATATATTATACTATATATTAGTATATATTAGTTTATATAATAGTCTAATATATTTGAACTGAGACTAATCTCAGGGCGATCCCGGCATTACCTCAATTATTTCAGCGTGCAATGATATAATGTGACATTATAAATCCGCATCCAACATAGTTACGCGCCGATATAAACATCTTATGAGTACTTATTATTAGCATTTCATACATTTACTCACTAGCATTATATTATATATACCTATAGGCATATATATTATACTACGGGCATTACCGCTATATTATATTATATCGCGGCATAGTCGAGACGAATTTCTATATATGAACTCCGTGATAGTTATCAGAGTTTGCCACTTAGATACCATAAGTATTACGTAATATTCGAAATTCGTATGGATCTTTTAACAAATTTCATTATAATGGTTAGAGATGTCCATTTCTTCTTATATTATTTTTTTGAGAAAATATTAAATTCACTTAGTAATCTGTATATTCTGCAGTTATAATAAAATTTAATAAGTATTATGTTTTAATAATATTGAAACCTCAAAAAAGTGAAATTATAAAGTTAATTGTAGCATTTTAAAAGTAATGCTATTATTTTTCAAAATCTTCATTAATTATCAATGGCTTTATTGGAAACTGTATAGTAGTAGCTTTCTAATACAATTAGATTTACGTATTATTTATTTAGATTGTTTGCGTATAATTGAACATATTATAGAAGTATATAAAATTGTTTTATATTGATCTCGCTTAGTTTGTGATACTTAATCCTCTTATATTATTAGTGACCATTTGCTCATTTATTAATTATGTTTAGTAAATTATATCATTAATATTATTAAGTAACATTAATGCTATAATATAACTATAATATAATATATATTACAATTATATATATATATATATATATTAATATATTATTAGTATATTTATTATATTATTATATAATATATATATTTAATTATATATATTATATATATAGTTATATAATATATATATATGAATATATAGTATATATATATATAGTATATATAATATATATATATAATATATATAGTATCAATATTATATAATATAGTATTAATATATTAATAATAATATAGTTCAGTTGTGTCTGATCGGGGTTCAACTTTTTTTAATAGGGCAAATCATTATATATAATGTATAGTATATATTATAGTATATATATAATAATATTATATATATATATATATATAGTATATAATATATATTTATATATATATTATATATATATATATATATATACTATGCAAATTATTGAATGAACCTATCTGATAAGATCACTTTGTTTTCTTTTTGGATTAAAAAAGAAAAAAAGACTGGGGGCTATTTAGAGCTCGCTCGGGGGCATAATACAGAGGATCTGCCTAGCCTTAAAGAAAACATAAAATTATTTTTTGGACTCAAAAATTAATAGTTGGCACTGACCTGCTATATTTAACAGGAATCGAGTGAAATTTACCTTCGGCGGCAGCTTAACAGGAGATCTTCGAATGAAACATATATATATATATATGTTATAATATATATTATATATATTATTATATAATATAATAATATATATTATAATATATAAGTATATATATATACGCTTCAGACGTTTTTATATGTTTTTTGGGTTCACGTAAGGACAAGTGGCGTTGCTACTGCTGCCTACAGCTCTTGTAAAAGCCCGGCCGACTTATCTATATAAGATCTATATATATAGTATTTTATATCATTGGAATATATATATATAATATACTGATATGATATATATATATAATAATATATATCATATATAATATAGTATAGTATTATAGATATAATAATACATACACTCTATAAAGGGGTTCTGTGTCGGTAAATTTCATAAATGTAGAGCCTTGAATACGGAAACCAATTACAGACCTGGTCGAGTAGGGTTTTAAAATGGGAGGTACAAAAATTGGTCTTATTATTTTCGCATCCTTCCGCATGCCTTCTATGGCCCATCAGCGGTCGGATGTTGGACATTAAAATGCCGCACTCCGCATTCCAACAAATGTAAAAATTTCTTGTGTCGTGCGAAATTGTTATAAAATCTTTCTGTGTGTTAGAATAAATACGTACTAAACGAAGAATTTTTTATTACTGAATTTTAAAGTGACACAAAGCTACATGTAAAGAAAATTCATGACTCAAAATTAGTGACACAAAAATAGATAAAGTAGCTGCACACAAATGAACAAACATCTTCTTTGAATGAAATTGTAAAGATGATCTGAGGAGAGATGGAAACAGTTTTTTTTTATATTAAGAGTTCTGTAAACACGTGGTTTTTTTGGTTAAGACATAGGTCCAGGTCCTAGAAACAGAGTTGGCGTTTCAGCATAGTATAGCCTGAAAATTACAACGTAGCGTCATCAATACTGCAGAAATATGATAAATTAATGGACTGTATACCAGCAGAACAAAGAAGCCCGTAACCTGTCGAAAACGCTAACTCACCAATAAAGTGCAAACCTTTAAGATTTCATGCCATAACAGTGGATAACAGGCTAATTTTTGGAAACTTTCCCTAAATTTCTTCGACTCCAAGGTATTTCTAGCCTTTTTTTCTTTGATTCTTCATCCCCTTTTCTTTTGTGTAAAGGAAAAGTCGAGGCTTTGCTCTTATCAGACATAATCGGTAAATCAAATCTCATTTAACATAAATTGTTCCTTTTAGTTGAAGCTAAAAAGACAAACCCAGCTGAAATAGAGTGCAAAATAAATGCTTATCCCACCCCAAATATTTATATATGATATATATATATTATATATATATATATAAATATAGTAGTAGATATATATATTATATATATAGTATATATATATATATTATATATATACTATATATACTATATATATCAGTATATATCGTTATATATATATATATAACAAATTAAAAAATGAAAAAATATTTCGAGAGCACACATCGCCGCCAATTATCATTTAAATTAAATACATTTAATTGCTCAGCAGTTTGCAAAACAAATTGCCCTGTAAAAAAGTCACGGCACGAATATTTTAAGTCTCCTGTCAATTTCCTAAACAAATTTCAGTATAATATATATATAAATATATAATATATTATATAATATAGTATTATATAATATATTATTATATATATATATTATTATATATAATAGTATATTATTATATATAGATATTAATAATATGAATAGGTAGTTGTGGTGGTTCAATTAAAGCTACGTCAAGTAGTTCTGCGAGTCTCTTCTAAGTCTTTCTGCTTCCTAGATTAATTTTTTCTTTTTCATCTTGTAGTTACATTCTAAAGGACCAACACTTATAAATAGAGAAACAAGTTGAATTTGGAATTTTAATGTATTTTTTGGATTTTTCCAGATTGTTTTTACATAGTCTTTTAATTCATGTTATTACAAAATCTTTAATTATGTAACATGAAATTACATAAAATATAATACTATTTGTTATTAAACATTTTGCTGTTCAAATTTTTATCATTTTTTTATTTTTAATGTTAAAATCGAAAATATAAAAATATATTTAATTTATTAAACTATTTTATAATATTGCATATATAATATGTCTTTAAAATTATATCAATGTATATAAGTTACTGTTCAATCGTCCGTGGGCAATCTTATAATCAATATATTCACTATATAACACTTCCCTGCCAAAACACAGAGCGATTATTTACAAGTGTACTCAGCGTGAGGGTTTCTTCTTAATGTTGGAACATCATGAACATCAGAAACATCATGGATTTCTTGATATTGTTGTTAGTGTTGACAGAAAATAGTCACATTAAGCTGAGGTTAGTAGACCTGAGATTTACGGCTTGACTGATATAGGTGTCTTCACAGTTATATATGTTGCTTGAAGGTATTCATTGCTTTGACATTTTGAAATTGGTCTCAGTGTCGACGGAAAATAGTTACGTTAGACTGGGGTTGGTAGATCTGGGAACAACGCTGTGACTAATATTTCTGTTTTCACTGGTCTGTATGTTGCTTGAAGGTATTCATTGTTTTGACTTTTTGAAATTGCTCTCAGTGTCGACGGAAAATAGTCACGTTAGCCTGAGGATGGTAGACCTGGGAATGACAGTGTGACTGAAGTTCCCGTCTTCACTGTTGTTAGTTGTCCGTAGGCATCGTTTAGAGGGTGTTCTTCTTTCCGAGTTCACCAATTATAAAGTAAAGGAGTTGTTGTTTTTTATCTTTGGATTGCTCCTCCACTTCAAAAGTTGATATTTCTGTAGTTCGTCTCAGTCTTCTTCGTGGATCTTTCTGTTTCAACTGTCAATAGTGGCGTTTATTCGCGTAGATTAATTTTTCAGTAAAACTGAAAGTCACTCCGGGGTCACCAATTTATAGTAATAGATAGTTGCAGTGGTCAATTGAAGTCTTTCACAGTAGGCTGAGTAACAAGAGGCTGGGTGTTCTTCTGAGTCTTCTTTTTCGGATTTTTGTTCTTCTTTTTCATCTTTGTAGTTTTCGTTTTGTAGACGAACTTCTTCTTGTTGGGTTTTAGGTGAAACGACTTGCTATTGGATTTTTTTTTCTCTGGTTAGATAGATTAGCTTTACATTATTTTTCAATTCATGTTATCACAAAAAATCTTTATTTATGTAACATATTGAATTAACATACAAAATATAATACAGTTTACATCTAAATATTTTGTTACACAAATTGGTATCCTTTTTTTTATTTTAATAAATTAAAATCGAAAATATAAAAAGCATATTTCATTTATTAATTTATTTTATAATATTGTATATACATAATATGTCTTTAAAATTATATCAATATATAAATGATACTGTTAAATCGTCCGTGAGCAATTTTATAATCAATATATTCACAATATATATATATATATATATATATATATATATATATATATACTATATATAATATATATTATATATATATAATATATATGCTATATATATATATATATATATAATATATATAATATATATATATATTGATATATATTATTATATATTATAAGCTTTGAGGTAATATTGTACTTTCGATAAAGAGAGATTCATATTATAGAAAATATCAAATAATATTTCCAATGATCGGATAATGGGACGCTATATCCATTTAGAAAGACGTAATATTTCTTATTATTGCCATGTAATTTACTATAAAGACTATTATAAAGAGGATTATTTTCCTATTTACTCTTATTAACTTCAAAGGATTCTTTAATATTTATGTTTGATTTTCGATTTTTTTAACATAAATATAAACTTGTGTATAACTAACTTACCTATATAATTATTTGTGTAATTGCGTATATTGCTTGTATAACTCTGTGTGTAATAAATGTACATTTGTGTATAGAAAGAGCCTCCATATAAAAGACAAAAAAAAATACTGAAAAAGAAATTGTAATATTAAATAGAAACAAATGAAAATTTAGTTGGAAAAATTCTATGGTAAGAATTTATACAAACAATGTATAAAAGGGAATGAAAATTAGACGGAAACCTATTTTAAATATAGTCACCAGAAACAGGCGTTGAAAAAGGCAATACACACGAACGAACACACGCGACACAAATCTGTTGCTATTTTCATGTCTGTTTCGGAATCAGACTCAAAGAATATATTAAAAACAAAACAAGAATTTTAGAAAACAATTAAATGCAAATTTGATCGAAGAATGTGGACCTTGCAAGATCTGTCTTTTATTCACCCTACATGCAGTTATATGAGATACACGCGTCTTTGCTATGATATTTCAATAGCTTAAATAACATACTAACAACATATATATTATAGTTATATATATACTAATATATAATATAATATATATATTATTATATATATAAATATAATATAATATATATATATATATATATATAATATATATATATATAATATATAATATGTATATATTATTATATATGTATCATATATATAGTTATAATATATATATATTATATATATATATATTATATATATATATGATATTATATATATATAAATAATATAATTATATAAAATATAATATATATATTAATTATACGTATATAAATTCAAAATTCTATTTATTGACCTTTTTAACGGTACCCGTTACCGAAAAAATAGTACAGGGTATCGTTATGGACCATAATAGATTATCTAGTTTAGTAATTCTGTTAATTATTTAGGTTACATATATTATATAATATATATACGTATATATATATATAATATTATATAATTATATATATACATATATATATATATTTAGTATTATTTATATATAAATAATATAATATATATATAGTATTAATATATATCTATATAATAGATAGTATATATATAGTATTAATATATATATCTAATATATATAATAAATATATTTATATATATATTAATATTATATATATATACTATATATATATATATATATATAGTATATATTAGTATATATAATAGTAATATATATATATAATGATATATATTTGTTCAGGTATTACCAGTCTGCAGAAGTAGGGCTCGAGCGCCGGGGAACGAGGGGACTTTCCATCGCTCGTAGGGGAGGGGCGGAGGAACCCTGCGACCACCTAAGATACAAGAGCGGTTCCGAGACGCCTACCCGAGGGGGGAAATAGTCTACCGCTGTTGTTCCCAGAGGCCGAGAGACACTCAACTCCATCTTGCGATTCTACCTTGGTATTCTTTAGATAAAAAAAAATTTATAAAAAAAATTTACTTTATTTGCTATCTGACAATGCTTCGAAAAACTTTCTACTTTGTCTAATACTTATTTTCTCTCAAGTTTATGTTTGAATTTAAATCTACTGAGAAACTCAGAAAAATTTAGTAATGCTCTACTATCTTTACTAGAATGTAGTAAACTTAACACACTGAACGATGGAAAATGCTAAGAAATAGATTAAACTATTGAAAATGATAGTGAGAAGGATATTATTAACTTTTTAGTGTAAATGCTACATAATTCAATAGCATTTTTATTTAACTAATGCATTTTCGATACTTAAGGAACGAGCGCGTCTACTAAAACAATTCAGATACTAAAATAATTTCAACTCAGAATTCATAAATCATCGGAAATTGCTTAGCATATAGTGAACTACACTACAAAGTTTAATTAATGATT
>JABUQX010099679.1:5000-30000 GCA_015478945.1 Trachelipus rathkii
GAAGATTCTTGTAGTCAGAAATCATTACCTTCTCTAATGCATTATTTATTATTATTATTATTATTATTATTATTATTATTATTATTATTATTAGTATTACCATGAGAACCACTTTTATTATTATTATTATTATTATTATTATTATTATTATTATTATTATTATTATTATTATTATTATTATTATTATTATTATTATTATTATTATTATTATTATTATTATTATTATTATTATTATTATTATTATTATTATTTATTATATTATATTATTATTATATATTATTATTTTATTATTATTAATACTATTATTATTATTGTTATTATTATGAGGATTACCATGATAACCAGCTTTATTTATTATTATTATTATTATTATTTTTATTATATTATATATATATATATTATATTATATAGTACTATATATATATATATATATTATAGTATTATATATATACTATATATATATATTATATTATATTACCAATTATTATTATTATTATTATCTAGATTCTATTCATTGAAGAAAAATATTTATGAACCTAATTGAGTTAAAAACTGAACAAAATGGGGCTTTGGAAGGGACAAACTTACATATGGTTAAAAGCTACTTAAAGGAGAGATTTCAATACGTTAAACTAAATGAAACTAATTTAAAAACACTTCAAACTCAAACGGCGTACCCAGGGGTTCAATTCTTGGATCCGTTTTTATTTCTCAATACACAATGATTGATTCAGTCTCATGACGCTTTTAGTCCTCTTTTGCTGACGATACTCCTTTTAATAAATGACAAAGTGCGAGTCCCTCCTATCCGTAAGCAACAGAACAAATTACAAATTTATGGTTTGGATTACTGCAAATAAGCTATCTTTAAATTTAAATAAAACTTCTAACATTTTTAGCAAAAAAACATTTGATGATTTTGCTCTTAGTATAAATAATATAGGCACTGAATAGGGCTGCAAATGATAAAATACTTGGATTAACAAAATAGATGAAAAAATGACATTTAAAGAACATATTAAAACTCTAGTTAGAGACTGTCGAGATACTGTAATATGTTTAAAATTAAGAAATTTGTAAGCCTTCTTAACATTCTTAGGAAATTATACTATTCACTAATACACCCTCACTACTTACTGTCCTTCTATCTACGGTACCCAAGTAACTCATAATCACGCTGTTATTGTAACCCAAAGCGATTTATTCGACCCTCATTAGCAATACAGAGCTTTTAACAGCCATACACACCATTAATTCAAAACCTAAGATAATTGCAGTTTAATGACTTGCTAAATGTATCACTCTGAAAGAGATACATAAAATTATCCATAACAATTGCATGTGACTTCTTGCTAGCAAATTTTACTCAACCAAGCAGGCGGCGTAGCAATCAAATAAACGCCTAAGAAGTACTACTTACATAACCTGACCTTCTGTAAGACTTAAAAAGCAACTCAAAGCGGTCAGCTATAAAGCAAGCTAAACTTTTCAACTCAATGCCACAAGAAATCAAAACCGAAACTCTACCAAATCTTTTACTAAAAATTTAAAAAAATATTATCTAAAATAAATATTAATAATCCTAACCCAGGGATTACACTACGTAAAAATCTAGCTACTACATGTCATTATATGTTATTATTATTATTATTTTATTATTATTTTATTATTTTTATTTATATTATTATTAATTATTATTATTAATTATTATTATTTATTATCTATTATTATTATTAATTTATTATTAATTTATTATTATTATTATTTATTATTATTATTATTATTATTATTTTATTTATTATTTTTTATTATATTATCACTTATTATTTTATTATTATTATTATTATTATTATTATTTATTATTAATATTATTATTATTATCTTATTATTATGAAATTATTATTATTATTATTAATTATTATTATTTATATTATTTATTATTATAATACTATTATTACTATTTATTATTATTATTATTATTTTATTATTATTATTATTATTATTTATTATTATTATTATTATTAATTATTATTATTATTATTATGATATTATTATTGCTATTATCACTATTATTATTAACACTTTTATTATTATTTTATATTATTACTATTATTATTATTTCTATTTGGTTGTAAACATGATTGTAGCTATATAATTATATTGAAATTATTTTAATTTTTTAGATGTATATTATGATTGTAATGTGATTGTGATTAATTGTTTGTAATTTGTCGTAGTTTTGCTTTTATTATTATAATTATTTATGATTAATTATATTAGCTTTATTAATTATATGTTATCTAATTATGATTAGTGTTATTTGTTGTTCTTATTATTAATTATTATTATTATTATTCATTATTATTATATTTTATTATATATTATTATTATTATTGTTATCAATTATTATTAATAAATAATTATTATTATTATTTACTATAACATTAATCTCTTTTTATATGTTAAATAGTATAATTGTTTATATAAAATATATTATTATTAGTATTATCATTGCTATTATTATATATTAATTATTATTATTATTATTATTATTATTAATTATATTATTATTATTATTATTATTATTATTATTATTATTATTAATTATTATTATTATTATTAATTATTATTAATATTATCCGGGAACAAATTTGAAAGAACTATTTTTTTGATTATTTTTTTGTTCTTAAAAAAAATAATCGAATTTTTCATTTACAAATAAGTAATTTTTTTACATTGAAAATATTTAATTTATTTCAAATATATTAATTATAAATAATCCTTATTATTATATTGTTCTTATTATTATTATTATAATATTATTATCCATTATTATTATTATTAGTTTATGACTTATTATCAGTATTATTATTGTTATTATTATTATTTATATTCATTATTATTAATTATTATTATTATTATTATTATTCTTATTATTATTAGTATTATTATTATTATTTTATTATTATTATTATTATTATTATTGTTATTATTATTATTATTATTAATTATTACTTATTATTATTATTTTATTATTATAATTATTATTATTATTTTATTATTAATTATTATTATTATTGACTTGTTAATTATTTTTTATTATTAAATTATTATTATTATTAAATATATTATTTTATTATTATTATTATTAATTATTATTATATTATTATTATTATTATTATAGGTACTATTTACTGTAATTTATTATTTTCATTCACCTGTTAAACTTGTCCTAATTATATATATAAATATTTATTGAATATTTATTTTAAACTTATTCTTATTATTGTTGCTTTTATGTATCTAAGTTTGTATTATATTCGTTTTGGGATTACATTAAGCTAAATCCTTAAACCAAATTGCTTAAATTTAATCAGATTTATATTATTTTGGGGCTCAAAGGACACATCATCGTGTTGCAATTAGTAGCCCCCTTTCAGAAATTGTATACCATTAAGTTTTGTATTTACTACAACTAAATATTGTTAATAATGTTAAACTTAATAATGTATATTGTAATCTTCTGAATAAAGCATTTCCAATCCAATTCCAATTATTATTATTATTATTATTATTATTATTATTATTATTATTATTATTATTATTATTATTATTATTATTATTATTATTATTATTATTATTATTATTATTATTACTACTACCCCTTTTTGGAGTTTTCTGTTTTATAAGGTTAGGGATGGCTTTACAATAGTCATTAGTTTTCTCTACAAATTTCTTTACAACAGGAAGGATATTTAAATTTTTCAAAATTACCAACTCCTTACCAGTAAGCCTGATGCCTACACAAGTGTAATAAAATAGGAATTTTTCATTCTTGGTACCTAGGGTACCAGCATATACTGGGATTATATGCATTGCATTTACTCCCAGAATTATATCAATACTACCCACCTCATCATTCAAAAATTTATCAGCTAATTCTATATTGGCTTTCTTAAAGGATTTATTAATACTTTTTTAAAGTTCAAGTTTAATTTTAGATCAAATTTCTGGAATAACTGCAGCTACTATGATTACTTCTTTTTTACCAAGAGTGATGTTAAATTCAATGATATTTGTTTTGTAGCATTTAGCCTCATTAAACCCTTTGATATTCATTTTTATATCAGAATTTATAATTTTATAATTTAATTCCTTTGCTAATGACAAGGACACAAAACAATACTCTGAAGTTAAACCATAAAGTACTCTAGAATATGCAGCTTCACTTTAGCCAAACAAGTTGTAGCTGTAAAAGTTGGCAAAATAAAATTTTTAATAAGGTTTGTATTTAGGGAATCAATTTCCAAATCATAGGGCTCATCATTGAGCATGGTGAAATTTCTAAGCCAACCACATTACTAATGGTTTCATTTTGGGATGCATTTGAATTCTTTTTATTTTGTACTGGATTACCTATTTTATTTTTAATCTTGTTATATAAAAATGAAAAATGATTACTAGCATTACATTTATAACAAGGGTTTTTAAACCTATACCTGCATTGAGACTGATCATGATTAAGATAACTGCACAAAATGCACCCACCAATTTCTTTAATTTTTTTAATCCTACTTTTAGGACTATTAAATTTTGAACATTTGCTTACATAATGGGTATCAAAGCCATCAATTTTTAAATGATGACATAAAACACAATAAGATGGTCTACTTGACACATTTTTTGTTTTTAAATCTACTGCAGCTGCTAGGCTTACAGCCTTTTTCTCCTGAGGTGCAGCAACTGAATTTTTTATAGAACTACCAGAGTTATTTTCCATTGCGCTTTCTTTAAGTCTTTTGAGCACCTCAAAGGAGATATCTAATATAGAATTTAAATCTGGTTTGGCATCATTATTTATTGTCATGAAAGAATTTTTTATTTTTTCTGAAATTCCTTGCCAAACAAAATATTGCATAAAAATGTGACCATCTACACCTAATCTCACCATCTGGTCCTTCAGAACTTTCACCTCACTCACCCACTCCATCATATTAGAAACATTCTGCAGTTTTAATTTTACAATTTTATTAATTACAGAAAATTGTTGCTCTATTTTGGAAGAAAAAGCCTTAATTAATAAATTTTTTGCAACATCATATGTTTGGTT
The DNA here is from genome assembly GCA_015478945.1 of Trachelipus rathkii. Classification (NCBI taxonomy): domain Eukaryota; kingdom Metazoa; phylum Arthropoda; class Malacostraca; order Isopoda; family Trachelipodidae; genus Trachelipus; species Trachelipus rathkii. The sequence continues at coordinate 10,111 of JABUQX010099679.1, forward strand.
TCAACTTTAAGGCTTTCAATGTGTGACTTAGCAGGACCAGATACCTGCTTTACCAAATACCTATATTTTTTTCAAATTGTGAAAAACTGAGATTGTTCATGGTGCTCTCAAATGAAAAAGAAATTGATTTAAATTTTTTTGCTGACTATCAAATGTTGGTAAATCTATAGGTGGAAATTTTACATTTTGAGCACTAATTGAAGTAGGTAGTGACTGACTTTTGGTTATGATGTGTATGGATTGAAATATCAGAGTATTTATAAGGCACCTAAATTGCACAATATCTGAAGAATTTCATTCAATTGTTTCCTGCTTTTAAACGTCATATTCCTGGGCAAAGTAACAAATTTCTCAGACTCATCACATAAAATTTTTAATGCTCTAATTTAAATTCTTTTAAAGTTTCGGAATAAGAATATTTCCCCTCTGCTGTGAGACTTATAATTTGGAAAAACCTGTTAATCAATTTTGTGCAAGAAGATCTCTTGGCCCCTCTTCTACTAATAAGGTTTTTTACCAAAATTAATTCTTTCAGAAGGGCTGTCCGTTAAATGGAAATATATTTTTATTTTTGCTTGAGAATCATATGATCCATGTATCAACATATAAACTTTAAATTTTAAACTCTATAGGGTGGAAAAATTGTGTTAGTAGGTTAGTACCTATAAACCTATGGTTGGAATTATGGTTTATATGGTTAGAGAACCTATAGTTGGAATTTATGGTTAATAAACCTATATATGGTAGGTGTGTCACTACTCCAAAATTGCCAGATTTCTAAATCTACCAAATCTCCACAAATACCTACTATTCTTAATTGAATATAAATAATTAATTAATGCTCTTAAGTAAATATAAATATTTCAGCATTGAATATAATGCTGATGAATATAATTTAATAGCTATACCACACTGTCAACATTGACCACAACTTAAACCAGCATATCACTAAGATCTATTAAATAACCAGGAGCAGGCTTTGGACGCTTTAATCTGAGAAGAAAGTTAGGCCGAAGGTTCCACTTACAAAATATCAAGATTGAAATTTAAGGAAATTTAAAGTAGAAAATATAAAAGAAAACAATTTACTAAATTTAGTTAATCTTGACTATGTAAAAAAATATTTAAATATAAAGGTAATAAAACAAAGAGAAAAAAATTACTTTTAATTGCTTAAACTATGTTTAAGTGAAAATTACATATTAAATATAAGAAATTATTTGAATAGAAAGGTGTTGGAAGATGATCCAAGCCAATCCAGCTCCATCACAGCAGCAACAAGCCCCAAGCTGAAAAATATAAATTGAAGCCCTTTAAAAGTTGGTATCTTTTAAGGCCAACTTCCTAAATCTATGTTTTTAGAATTATTTGATGTTACATATATAAATGATGCACAACTTACAAGAAGAATACGCAAAAGCTGCCTCGAAAATTTTATTCTTTTTATGACTTTGACAAATGAGCCAAAATTTGCTATTACATCAAATTTGTTTTAATAATTAATATGACCTCTGTCCTATTTCGGCATACTTTTATATAATATAAAGCTACCAAGTAAAAGTAAAATAATAGCTGATCAGCCACTTACTCACTCCAATAATGGTAACCTTGATCTTCTCTTGCCTTCCTTTGACTTTCCTTCCTTGCAGATTTAAAAGAAGTGTTTAGGACAAACGTATTAGCTTCCACATGTGGGTAGTTTTAAAATCTTGCCTTCCCAGCAACATATCTCAGGACAGTAATAATTGGTAATTCAAATTAATTAAACCCAATATAAGAACTAAATGTTAATATGAAAATAATAACTGTTAGAATAGCTCGTGTATACCTGTAATAATCTAAGTACACCTATTAGTAAAAGGTTTTCGCATAGCAAGTAGCGATTGAGAACAGTCTCAGCTGATAGCTGGTCACGTAATCATATGCTGTTTATTTTCTTTTTTATATTATTGGGCAACTAGGACAATTTATTGGAGCAACATGAGAAGCTCATCAGGCGGCTCAAAATTAAATAATTAAATATAAAAATATAAGAAAAGTAAGTTAACAAAAAGAATCCATGATAATGCAATCACTAATCATTTTTTCTTTAAAGTTTAAACTTTAAAGAAAAATATATGGAAATATATATTTTTTATACAAACCGCACCAAGCGCCCAGTGCATCCGCAGCGCTAGGGCTAAATCCTCTTAATCATTCTATCAACTCACTCATCTTTTATTTATCTTTAATCACCTTTATTTTTAGGTTTGCCGCATTTACTGAATGCGGTACGTTGTTCAATAGTTGATGGGTACTCTTAGAGACATCATTCTTGCTTAATTCGTGATACTCCATTCTTATGAGGTATGCTTCGTCTACGACGAGTTTATCCCGGTAAGGTTCTCTTTGGGGTGGCGGAGCCAATAGTTGTTTATGAGTTGATAGTTAGTAAATTAATAAAGATATGAGGTGAAATGATTTTAAAATAATTAATATATATAATAATATTATATATATATATATATTATATATTGGTACTATAGTTATGATAGTTAATAGTATAAATGATGAGTACATATATATATATATATTATAATATAATATTAATATATATTTATATTTAAATATTTCACTCTCAATTATAATTTTTATTTCTAAACTTACGTAACCATAAATACTTTTTATGGGGTCATACTCCCCTAATAAGAGAACCTCTAGGGAATTTAAACCGTTTAGTAAGTAAAGATGCTACCTCATATAATATGAAGTATACGTAATTTTAAGCAGATTAAATAGTCTCAAGATGTATCATACTTATTTGAACTAAAGAGTATACCTGCATCGTAATAGGTAGGCAATACCTAAATAATAAGGTGAGTAAGATTAATATAAGTATGAGTGTGTAGTATTATATATGATATTATATATATATATATATAATATAATATATATATATATTATATATATATATTATATATATATATATATTAATTATATATATATATATATATATATAAAGATAACTCATCAAGGGAGTAAGGTCAGTTTAACATTCTTGCATTCTATATATAGTTTCTGGTTGATTTTTTTTTATACATATAGGTACGGGTCTCATGTACAACGAGGTTACATGTGGCTGCATCCCTCGGATGGAGATGCAGCAGCCCCTTAAAATTTTGAAATACTCCTAAGGGGATCATAGAGAGTCTTTCTCAAAGTTGGTTTACTTTTTGTGGGTGATGTCACCTCGTCATAAACGGCTTTTGGCGTCGCCCACCTTGTCCTGAGTTTTCGAGCCGCTATGCCCAACATGTGTCTTGGCTGAGCCCCAAACATGAAAATGCTCGTAGATATTTGAAATTTGATGGATGCACAGAAGAGTTTGAATGAATTAGAAATCCGAGCTTAAGCTAAGAACCGACGCAAGTGAGGCGGCGCGGTGCGGTCTAGTACCGAGTTAGTAAACCTATGCTTAACACCATAATATCGGTGTTAATGTAAATGAATTTCAACAACGTAAATTTCTATTTTTTTGAGGTTTCAGAAAATCCAATTTGCCGGAGGAAGCTCGAGAGTCTGGTGCAAACTGATAAACATGGATTGGGTTGATGAAGATAGAAAATAGAATGAGAAGATAGTAAGAAGTATCATATGATTGAGCAAGCTAAGTCATTGTATGCATCGGTGCCGGAGCCGGGGGCTGAGCCGGTGCGGAGCTAGAGTTAGAAAAAAAGCACAAAGTGCGAAGGCGAAGAAGATGGATTAAGAAGAAGGAAAGATAAGAAGTCTCATGGCCGAGCAGAAAAGTCATTGTCGGAGTCATTGCTGGCTTCCGGTGCTGGTGCCGTGTGGAGCCGGGTCGTAGATAACGTTTATAATACAAATTATTGGTATAATGTGTATGTTTAAAGGGCGTAGAATAAGATAACAGTGTTTCAAAATCTCTGGAGGTGTCTATGAACCCCTAGGAATGGATGGGAGTCGCTTATGACAAAAATGAATATAAATTGCAGAGACAAACTTGAACAAGGATCTCAGCTGAGTTCCTATACAATGGTTTCAACTCTCTAAAGGGGTACGTGAAGGCCAACCCGAACGCAGTCACGGACAATAATTTTATGAGAAACCATGCATGCGCAATATTGCCCGCCCGCCGCATAAATATTTTCTAGTTGTGACGTTATTGTAAACTTTTATAAGTGATGACACTATTTTTATTTTTTATTAGCTCGTTTGCTAAACAATTTGCTGAAACATACGACTATTTACTAGACTTTTTAATTTTATTTATAGGAACCCTGTATCATTATTAAATTTTTTTAATTAAAATTTTTTTTATTGACCCTAAGGTGTACGTCAATAAGGCACTAGGCAGACGCGACCCATTAGCTTCTCCTCCCACCTGCTATGCTGTACGATTTAACTGTTTTTACTGCTTACTTCTTCATTGCTTACTGCTTTTAAGTCTTAAATGAACACATATTTTGTAAAATTAACATCATTGTTTATTATACACTGGGACAAATATATATATATATATATATATATATATATATATATATATATATATATAGTATTATATTATATAATATATATATTATATATATAATATATATATATATATATATATATATATCATATATATTATATATATATATTTATATATATAATCATTTATATATATATATATAATATATATAGTATTTTATATATATATATATATATATATATACTTATATAATTATATTATATTATAATTATATATATATAATATACATATATATATATATATATATATATATATATATATATGCAGAAAGTGAAAAGTTTTTACTCAAAAATATTTTTATTACATATTTTGAGGTATACAATATGTGCATATGAACAAATATGCTTTGCCCCCGCCCCTAAACATCTCGATCATCTACAGATTTCTCATTTCTTATAGTTGTTATTATTTAATTCATCAGCCTCTGCTTTGAACGTTCATCGGGACCTTGCTCGGATAAAGTAAATATCTTAGATGAAATCTTTTGTTGAATAGGGTAAGGAATCTTCATTTTATATCGTTCTACGTTGACTATAAATGTTTTACACACATTATTCGTTTCCATAATTCTCTCTAAATGTCTATCTAATGTAGGTATTATATTATTTTTATTTTAATGTAAAATCGAAGTATGAAATTTCGTAACCCTCTTTCAAGCATTGCCGAATATATAATCTCGTTATTTTTTTTTCTGTTGTCTCATTTTTTTGTTTTATTTTTTTTTTATTCTTTTCATGATTATTTTCTACTTTTTATTATATTTTTCTACATATCATTTTGGGGGTCCCGAGGTGTACCAGGATGTCTTGCCCAGAAATCTGGTGTATAATTAGAACATGTGTACTATGTTTTTAAAATGAGCCAGCACCGTTGAATATACGTTATAAGCCCCATAACAACACCTTTAATTGTATTACAAACACTGTTCATGTGTTGAGTTTTCTCGTAAAACTAAATATCCTATTCAAAGACATATATCCAGTTACCGTGAATTTCGTGACGTCATAGGACAGGAATTTTCCTGAAACATTAACTTTTCAGCTCTATACACATTACATTTAACTTTTGAAATATATATATATATATATATATATATATATATATATATATATATATATATATATATATATATATATATATATATATATATATATATATATATATATATATATATATATATAATTATATCTATTTTACATCTATATATATAGTATATATATATATATTATATATATATATATATATATAATTATATTAATATATATATATATATATATATATATAATATATATATATATTATAATATATATATCTAGTATATATATTATAATTATAATATATATATATAATATTATTATATATATATATATTAATATTTATATATATATGTATTATAAGGAGGCCTGCGCCTCATTACTAATACAACAATCTATGTGTACCCAACATAAATGATTTCGTACACCATACTCATAAAAATATTCCTGTACACTTAAAGGAACTCAACGGAAATTTTGCTTGTCCTATGTATTGTGCATTATAACTGTTTGAATTTTATGTAAGAATATATTCGAATTTGTAAGCACCAATCAGCAATCCAGGGGTTGCTCTTGGTGCCAATAACCGTTGGGGATAGAAACTAAAGAGTCAGTTAGCGTTCGGTTGTCATAAGAAGAGAACGCGTTAGAATTTTACTTGTTAAAAAAGCCGGTTAAACATTGAATTAATAATAATAAAATAATAATAATCATAACAATTGAAAACATTTCTCAACTAATTATAATTGTGCAATAATAATATTTATCATTGTGCCCAATAAACTTAATTAACGGAATAACCCCTTTCACTACCTATTACCTCTGTTTTGCTAGCTTCTAGCACTACAAGTGTTTGGATGACCCCAGACCGACCGAATTAATTATTAAAAAACCCCATACCTAGTGATAAAAAATTAACAGTGAACTAACAGTGAAATCGAAAAAAATGCCCTTAACTAAGAAAAAATCACCAAAGACACAACGGGGGAAGGGTAACGCGCGGTAGGTTTGCAAGGATTTTAAGATCTTCGCCTTTCGCTGAACAAACCCCCGCCAACGATCAAGAGGCTGACTCTTCGTCAGAGTATGAGACTGAGTCCGAAAATGAGGTACCAATTGTCCAACCGACTTCAAAACGAACAAAAAGTCGCCTCTCTTCTGAATCATTGAAAGGGAGAAGGGGGAAAGTTAAGACTCTCCCATTACGATCCATCCCCCCATTTTCGGAACATGACCAGATGGCCTGGTTGCATCAGACAACGACTATATTCAAACTAGACTATGTGATGCACTCAATAGAGAGGGTAAGGTTTTTGGCCTCTGTTTTGCCCAGCAGAATGATAAATATGGTCCGCTTTCCACTCCAAGACGATTGCTACACAAAACTAATAAAGACAATAGAAAAAGTATAAGCTCCATAAAAAAGGTCGTAAATAGTAGAAGTTTTTAAGAGTTGGATGTGAAGAGACGAAATGCCGAGCGCTTATGTAACCAGAGTAAAGGACGTTCTGGGAGTAGAGAATTTTGATCTGTTGGCTGAAAGTGACTCAAAATTTATTAAGGAACTATTTCTGTTACAACTCCCGGAACAGATGCAAATGAGTTTAATGACTTATCAAGGAAATCAAAATTTTGACGATTTAGTGGAACTGTCTGACAACTTATATCAAAACTTTTACGCTCAAAATGGATTTAACAATCATGCATCCAAAGAAAGAAGACGATGGGCGGGAATAAATTCCGTGTAACCAGCCGACAAAAGACCCATCAGAATGAAGAGGGATTTCTCCATACATGAACGGATTTTAAATCGCTTGGTCAACGCCCAAGAGAAGAAATGACCAGAGAAATCAAAATTTTGGCCCAAAGTATTACCGATGTGATAAAAACAGTGTGCCAAACGTCGAAAAATTATCCGGAAGAAGAAAATAGAAGATTTTCACGGTGAAGGAACACGAGTTGGAATAGACGTGGCAACGTGGCACAGCACGAGTACGCAGATGACTTGTGCTATTTCCATGAAAGGTTTTTGCATCACGCTTACAAACGTGAAGTACATTTATGCCCCATGTACTCCCTTATCTCTCCTGCTCCCTCAAATGCTACGGTGCAGCAAGTAGCTTCGACTTCTTCAATGGCGGGAAACTAGTAGGGAGGTCTATCGGACCATCTGCGGTAGACCGGAAAGACACAAATCCGCATGGGACTCAGGTATCTTTTTGTCCCCATGTAGAGGTATGTTCAATTAATAATAAATATGTAACATCTTTTAATCTTACAGAAAGGGATTCAAAGTATTATATAAATCAAAGAAATAGGTTTAATAATTTTAATTTTAACGGCTCAGGAAAGTTTTTTTTATAATAGTAATTATAGGAGAGGGACAGTCAGAGAGTACAGACATTATAAATTTTTTTATGAAAATCGCTTTGTAGATGTATGTAACAATAATGAAATATTTAATCATAGCAATGAAATATTTAATAGTAGGGGTGAGTTTACTTGTAATAATAACAATACCAATAATAATGAAAATACTGTAAAAGAGGGTGTTCACTATAGAGAGGTTGATTAGAATAATCTCCCCAAGGAGGTTGTGACTCTCTCCCCCGAGTCATCAGCTAAAGAAAGTCGTGGGGTAGAAGCGAACAAAAATTTGCATTCTATTTGTAATTTTAGGAATATTAATGATGATTGTATTTTAAACTTAGATGTAGAGAGTAGAGAAAATGATCGTTTTTTAGAAATTAATTGTATAAATTTTAAAGATGTCGAATTTATATTCCTCATTGTATAGACGATGAAGAATTTTTAGATCTTAGTGATAATGAATGTACGTTGCCTACCTCTTCCAATATGGAAGTATTTGGCAACCCTATGGGAGGTACGGTGGCCGCTTTATCGGTCGCTCTCTCTCTCTCCCTCTCAAAAAGGAAATGTTTCCAAACAAACTTTATAATGTAATAGAGAAAGAGGCAAAATTGTTACTTTTATTAGACTGCGGATCGAGTTTCAATTTAGTGAAGGCTACCGCATTAGATAAGTTAAAACCCATTATCGAAACGCTAAAGGCGGCAAATGGGAACTCAATAAATGTGTATGATAAAAAGGAATGTAAAAATTACTATAGGTCTACAAAAGCTTTATAATGTATCTTTCTATGTTGCTGATATTGAATTAAATATTTTAGGTATCCCTTTCCTGAAGGAAAATGAATTTGTTTTAGATTTTAGGTATGGTTGTTTGTTAGATACTAAAACTAATTTGAGAATTTCAGTTGAAAATAACGCGAATGATTTTTCTAAATATTTTCTAAACTCTGTATTTCCTCTCTCCCAACTTGAGACTGACATACCACTTTGCGACTTCCTATGATAAATGAATTAGTTAAAACTTATAAAGATCTGTTTGTAAACCCATATGAAAATTCGAATTTAAAATTAAAGGAACGACAATTAGAAAGGTGAGAAAGCATATTTAAAAAATATAAAAAGGGGGGAACAAGATTTGCGCATGTGCAGATGGTGACGTCAGAGATCAAATACACACAAAGGACTGTACTACAAAGACTACGGGAGAGGGAGGGGGAAGGGAAAACTGCCCATTACCTGAGAGAATTCTTTTTGAAATAGCTGAAAATTACCCATACAGGGTTGAAGTAGAGGGAGAACCGATAAAATTGAAAAGCATTCATATTTCACCACACCTATATGAAAGTGCGAAAGAGGAGATAAACAAATTGCTCTAAGCAGGGGTGATCCGCCGCACAAGTAGTTTATGGAGCTTTCCTGTTTCATTCTTGCGAAAATCAGATCGACGCTTAAGAGTGGTTGTTGATTTAAGATTATTAAACCAGATATCGATCTCTGACAATTTCACTTTGCTAAAGATGAAAGACATCATCTTTCAATTGCAAGGTTGCAAATTTTTCTCGAAATTGGATTTAATTCAGGCCTATGATAACGTCCCTGTAGATGAGCAAACTAAAACGTATTTCACGATTACCTGTCCTTTTGGCAGTTTTCAGACATAATAGAACCGCTTGAAAAAGAAAAAGATAGCTGCACGCCAATCGGAAAAGGTTGATATATAGAGTCTGAGATATAAAACTGTATTCATTTTATTTTATTTTTTTGTTTTATTTGTTTGCAATGAATTGATGATATATACCGTATATTGTTGGTAAATTTTAAACCAAGTAACAAGCGCCTTATTTTTTTCGTTTGAACTTTGTTAAATTTTTTGGGTTTTAATGTGGGTGAAAGAGGGATTACACCAGATAGAGATAAAGTGAATTCAATGTTGCAAATTGCAAAACCGACCAACATAAAATAACTATGAGGGGTTCCTCGGAGTTTTAATTTTTTCCGTTGCAATGTTGGAAATGCTGTAAACATATTGCAGCCCTTAGCAAATTTATTAAAGAGAAAGCCCCATTCTACAAAAAGGGTAGTGTGGACGATCAAAACTGAGGACGCATTTAACAAGGCTAAAAATGCAATAATAAAATACACATTGCTGTCCTATCCTGACGAGGAAACTGAATTGTGTCTATATTTGAAGGTAAGCAACGTTGCAATTGCAAGTGCACTGATGAACGAGAACTGGTCAAATGAAATTTACGCTTTGTATAGTTCAGTACTGAATGAATCAGAGAGGGAGCTGTCTCATATTTTAAAGGAATTTCTATGTATAGCTAAAAGTTTAGAAAATTTCGACTATTTAATAGCCAAGAGGAGGGTAAAGTTATGCACAAGCAATAGTGGAGTAATAACTAATTATAGAAAACGAAATATGGATAAGATTAATAATGCCGCGAATTAAGATTGTTGAACTTGATTAGTGGGTTTGATATTGAATGGAAGCTTATTACTAAATCAAAATATAAATTTTTAATTTTTTTAATTAAAGACATTGAAGAACTTAGATTGAGTGAGGCTATGGAAAATCATAAGTTGGAAGAGTTTGGCGCATCACAATTAAATTTTCTAAGTAAGTTCTTATGGGGTTCCTCTCCAACCAATAGCAAACAAGCATCAGTAGAGACCAAATCTCAAACCACGCCCTCAGTTTTCAATCAAAAGCGGGAGTGAGCGCGCGCGGCAATGATCTTCGATCTCCTGTCTTACTCATAATATAAGTGTAGGTACGTGATCTCGCGCAGTAGACCAGTCTGGCCGGGTCTCTCGCGCAATATCGAAAGCAATTTCGTGAGGAAGAAGAGTATGATAATTGTTATATAATAATATAATAATAATAATATATAATAATATATTACTTATAATAATGAATGATAATAATTAAATAATAATAATAATAATAATATAATTAAGATAATAATAATTATATAATAATAAATAAATAATAATAATCAAATAATTCGGAGGTAATAGTTTTTCAATGGCGCCTTATTATTTTATAAATTTGATAACCTATCGAGGGGGTATGCAGGACATTATAAATAAATTCACGAATGAAATTGATTTTATAGAAATGAGCTCTGAACAAGAGTCAGACGATTACATCAAGGACCTTCTACGGGGAAAATTATCTTCCGGGTTAAAGGTCTGTCACAAAGAATTCATATATAGAGGCAAAACAAAACTCTGGATGTCAATGTATCATCTAAGATGTCAAGAGTAGTCGTTCCTGAGAATTTAATCGATGATGTTATAGAGAAGATTCACACCCAAAATCATTTTGGGGTTAAACGAACTCTGACAGTTATTAGGGGTGATTTTGTTTTTAGGAATAGGCATAGTCGCGTAAAAAAGTACATAATGCACTGCGATGTCTGTCAAAAAAAAAAACAAATGGACGAGCAAGATCAACCCTGAGTTTGGGAGGTTTAAGGAAGTATCAAAAAAGTTTGACACTATTCATGTGGACCTAGGCTCTATGCCTTATAGTAACGGATATAAGTACTTATTGGTTTTCATAGACAGGTTTAGCAAGTACCCCTTTGCTTATGCACTAAAGGAAGCGACGGAAGAATCGGTGATTCATGTTTTGATAAGTCAGCTATTTCCGTTCTGTGGAGTGATTAAGAGACTGGTTTCGGATAACGGAGGAAAATTCACTTCAAGATTATTTAACGAAGTGTGTAATTTGATTGGCCAGGATCACATTACCACCACATTTGTGCAGCAAACTCAAATGGACTTTGCGAGGGGGCTAACGGCAATCTAATAAGGAGTCTGAGATACATGATAAATGACAGTGAGAACAAATGACTGGAATGGACTGAAATTTTACTTTTTGGCGCTGTATTGCTTGAGAATAAGTCACATAAATGACAACGGCATAACACCGGCCTTGTGTATGTTTAGCCAAAATATGGCAGTGCCATGTAGCTTGTTGCAAGATGAACCTTTAAATGAGACAGTAAATCACAATACTTACTTAAGGAAGTTAATCACTTTGAGGCGGAGACCTCTCGAGCCGAATGCAGTTCATAAGAATGAAAGTATATTCGTTCCAAAAGATTTATATATATATATATATATATATATATTATATATAAAGTATATATATCATATATATCAATATTATTATTATAATACATATAATATATATAATATATAGCTATATATAGTATATATATTATAGTTTTTTCTATACATATATACTAATATATATATATATATTATATAGTTATGTTTAAAATTTTACATAAATTTTTAGTATGGAAAAATGGATATTCAATGTATATTTATTTATATACTATTATATATATATATATATATATATATATATATATATATATATATAAAGCCAAATTTGTTCTAGTAAGGAATCAACAATATAATTTAAATAAGTTAGCCGAGAGATATTCCGGTCCCTATTGGGTCTTGAGGATAATCAAGAACAATATTTACATTACAAAGAACGGAAGGGAGGTGGTGGAAAACCTCCGAATTATAAAAATGTATTGTCATCTCCTAAATGTAGATAAAACCAAGAAAACCAATAAAAATGACTAATAAATTTCATTTTCAGATGTGTAACAAAGTTTCTAGTGTAATAAGGTAATTTTAAACCAAAAATGTAGTTGTAATCTACTCTCTAACTTAAGGTCAAAATAAAATGTTTCTCCTTCTTTCTACTTACTATATGTTGTTTGTAATGTGGGATTAAGAAGGGGGGGCTGCTTAATTTTATCCCATCTTAAAGCAATCCCACTCTATCTCTGGGAATCACCAGTGTAAGGAGGCTGAGCCTACCTTACTATAACGATCTTGTGCACCTGACGAAAATTATTTCGTACACCATACTCATAAAAATATTCATGTACACCTAAAAGAAACTCAACAAAATTTGCTTGTCCTGTGCATCGTATATTATAATTGTTTGAATTTTATGTAAGAATATATTCGAATTTGTAAGCACCAATCAGCAATCCAGGGTTGCTATTGGTGCCAATAAAAGTTGGGAATAGAAACTAAGGAGTCAGTTAGCGTTCGGTTGTCATAAGAAGAGAACGCGTTAGAATTTTACTTGTTAAAAAAAGCCGGATAAACATTAAATTAATAGTATAATAATAATAATAATCATAATAATTGAATACTTTTCTTAACTAATTGTTTAATTTTGTAGCCATAAATAATATTTATCATTGTGCTCAATAAACTTAATTAACGGAATAACCCATTCACTGCCTATCACCTCTGTTTTGCTAGTTCCTAGCACTATATATATATATATAAAATTATTACTATATAATATAATAATATATACTACTATATATCTATATTATATATCATATATATCTATATATTATTATATATATTATATATTAATATATATATATATTATATATATATTATATATATATCCAAAAGAATGAATATCATATATATAATATACATATATAAATATATAAATATATATATTAATTATTATATATTATAGTATAATATAATACTATATAATATATGTAATTTCTATAATATATATATATATTATTATAATTTATATAAATATATATACTATATATATATATAATATATATTATATATATATAAATATATATATAATATAATAATTATAGGTAATAAATATTTATATTCACTATATATATATATATATAATACTATATATATATATATACATATTATATATAAATCTTATATATATATATAAATATATATATATATATTATATATATATAATATATATAGATAAATAACTATTATTATATATATATACTATAAGTAATTCATTCTATACTATACTATTACTATACTATATATATATATATATATATATATATATATATTTATATATACTACTATATATATATATATATATATATTTAATATATATAGTATATATTATATATACAATATATATATATTAATAATATATATATATATATATTATATCATATATATATAATATATAATATATATATATATTATATATGGTGTAATATATATATAATATATAATATATATATATATATATATATATAATATCATATATATAATATCATTAATATAATATATATACTATATATATATATATCTAATTCATTATATATATATATTATAATATATATATATATAATTAATAATATATAACTATATAATATAAATATATAATTATATGATATATATATTTATATATATATATATATATATATATATATATATATATATATGAATATAGGTTTTTAAGGGTAATAAAATCATGTTTTCATTTCAAAGCATTTATTACATAATTAGAAGTTATATAGTCATTGACATACAAATTTTTAGCATCAAATATATTTACAAGTTCATTAAAACATACAATGTTTAACAAACAAAATAAAATAAATACAATATACTCCACATAAATTGGAATATGATGGTTGAACACGGTGAGATATAGTTTTTATATAATTTACATTATTATATTTTTAAAATGAAATGACAATAATTGTTCAATTTAAATTTTAAATCAGAATCAATCAGGTAAACAGCACCATTTTTTTTCCTTTTAGACTGAAATCCAGTGTCCTCCAGTTGTTATGTGGGGAGGTGAAATGTTGAACACAAGACCAGTATCTTTCTCCAGTGCCGCTGATATTATTTCATTAATTGCTAAGACTCCTATAAATCGTGGCTCGGTTTTAAACAGTTTTTATTTCTCCATCATTCATCTTTAATAATTCAAAAGTAAGTTGCGTACGCTATCAATTTCAATGAGCTGAGGATATTCCAATTATACCAAGAGAGTGATAGGTGACTGCAAACTTCCACCGAAGGAGAGACTTAACCCTAATGACCCCTTTCTCAAAATGTTTCAATGACTTGCGTTACAAGCTGAAAGGTCTGCCGAGAGATCATAAGCGTATAAATCCTTCGAGATCTATTCCTGTTCCGCAATCGTTACATGAAACGGTAATAGCTATTGGAAAAAAAGGACTTGAACATAGAGATTGTGTTCCATTATATAACATTTCATGGTCACCACCGTAAATTTATAGGGTGACTTTTTATAATGGCCAGAGTACGCTAAATGTTCAATAATTCCTATTATTACTTTTTGAGGTAGATTACCGTTCACAATATTAGGGATATTGATACTCGATAATCCCTGTGTAAAATTAACTAACTTGGTTTCAACTCTTTTGATCGGATAATTTGCTGTAGTATTCAACAGAGATTTTTCAATTTCCAAATGTCTCTGGGGTAATTCACTTTTCTAATATAAAGATAGTCTTTTAATAACTTGAAAACAGGTTATGGACATACGACAGTAGCAACAGGTTTACTTTTTATTTTAAGAGATGGTAGAATAAGTCTTTCTTGAGAGAAGATTAACCATTTAAACGTCCGTAAAATTCATGTGTCCTCTGTGGATTAAGCAGCTTTATCTAAGTGACTATTAACATCTTTGAAACTATAAAAAACGCATGGTTGGAGACGAGACTTTTTAGTATCGTCTGAATAATTTAATAAATGTTCTATATAACTTCTATAAGGATAATTAGCTGATGAGGCTCCCAGCAATGTTCCATTGAGATACATTTCAATCTAGTTAAAACATGTATACAGGAAATTGGATTCCGTATACACTATGTGGTCGTCGGATGAAAGAAGGTTTGTACCAGCGGCCTTCATCAATTTCGTTTTTAAATAAACAAAACACATTGGATGGATCTAGAAACTGATCCGAAGTTCCGGGGATAGTGAATTCGAGGGGTACATCCGTGTTGGTAATTGAGTGAAGGGGGTTAATACTGATGAAATTGGTCTCACTTACACTAATCTGTGTAGGATTAATGACAAAGAGATCCAATTCACTTTTACAACAGGCAGGACTAGAAGGGTAGAGGAAATGCATCTTGAAGGAACAAGAACCGGAAGTATAATGAATGGAGTTGTGATTATTAGCTTTTTATATTCACAGTACAGTTACGGGATGGTGTTATTTATGTAAAAGATGCCAGTTAGTAATTAAATAGCAAATACATTTTTCCTTTAGAGGTCTTTTTGCCATAAGCTTTTATTTTGCACCCATTTTCTTACGAGCATTACCTTGACCAGTCATCTTACGTCTTATTTTGCATCTCTTCAGAAACATCAGCTATTCTTCTTTTTAAAGACTCCACGAGGGTTAGCTCCTGTAGGTATATCTTGTACAGTGTTTATTCCTGATCTTATAGCTTTTTCTCTATATATTCACCTCTTCTTCTAAATAGAGGCATAGCTTTTCTCCATAATTTTGATAAAAATCCGCCAAGTCCATATCCACTTTGTAATTTTGTTCGTACGAATAGCCTGTCACCATACATTAATTATTAATGCATATTCTTTCTTATACTATCTTTACACTGTGAGAGTAAGTTTGTGAATGAATAAATATAAGCAGCTACATCACTTATATAAGACCTAAAACTTAGATATATTTCTTGAAGGTTTTCTAACATCACATACAAAAGATTTTCAACTTGGTTTAAAAAATAGTTCATCATGTTTTTGTTAAAACCGGTGTTTCTATCTATTATGAGCTTTACACAGCAATGTTCCGTCAGTGAATGGTAAGCCCTTCCTTCTACATCCTTTATATATAGGCGCATCGAGCCAAAATGTGATCGATTCAGAGGTAAGTAATGGACATTAGGAAAAGTTATAGCTCTACCCTTTTTGGGGAAAATGCACCACCCTTAATAAAGAGGCTTTAGTGCTCCCTACATGTTGATGTTCATCTATATCGGTGTAAATGTAAGCCATCCCCATCTTGTAACACCTCTGAAGGTATGCATACATAATTGAGCGATACGTGTGTTTCATTAAGGCTATTATATTGATTTGCACACCCCTCGTTCATTTCAATTTATTGATTTAGAACGGCTGCAATGTCGGCAGAATGATCTATTACCTCATCACGTTCGTACACACATCTTCTAAACCGTTCCGAAAGCTTAATGATAAACACCTAAGGGTCTTTCAAGTTCACACCCACTGTGGACCTTAAAGTAGCTAATACCCTGTCTTCCCCTGGTGGGTTATTAGTGATGTTTATTAAATCCTTGCATATCTTACTTGCAGAAATTGTGTGTTTAAGTAACTATAAATATCATGGACTTATCTGTAATGTCCCCGTCTTAGAACGAATTTCTCATAGAAATATGCTTTATCGTTATATGTCATACTTTTTAATTTTGCTGGTGTTTTTAATTTTTAATATAGTTTTAACGTAATCTGCAGTTCTATACACCATTATCCAGCGACGTGTCGCAGGGAGATTTTCAATGTTGACATCTAATATCATCTCGCAAAGCCCACCTTCATACAAATCCCTTTCAAGCTGAAAATTGTTCATTAACTCTGCGGTGAAATCTGTGACTTTATTATCAGGATTTAAATGCATGGATGGCGAAGATGGCAGAGTTAAATAGAAATCCACACTCTCCATTATTACGATGAATACTGATTAATGTTTCTTAATTTCACTGGCTTTTAAATATGAGTTAAAGTTTTCAGGATATCCTACCCATTTCACCAAAAACTGTTTAATTTTACCCCGACCTTTTGAACCTAATAGTTTTTCCTGTTTAAATACATTACTTACAGGATCGAACCGTATTTACTGTACTTCTTGCTTATAGAATCCAAATTTTATAGATTACTTGTCTAAGTCTTTGGGATAATATAATTTCTACCCTTCAAGTGGAAACTCCCGCATACAGTCTACTTTATAAACTTCTTTAGACCATCCAGCTTCATCCCTTTTCTAAACCGGTAATCAAATCTAAACACTTTTACATAGTCAGACACGTGTATTGCTGATTTATCTTTAAATGTACAGCCTATGGGGCTATGAAGAAGATAAGGTTTAGTCTTTAGCATTTCTATAGGGGTAGTCTTTATAGTTATGTGAAAAGATCTATTATAAGAATAAGTTAGGTCCTGTATTATATCAATATTAAAGTATTCATCTTAGTAAATTAATAGTGCATTCGTTCTTTGATCGTACGTTGAACTCTTTCAACAATAGTTACTTTATTTACAAAGAATGTGTTATAATATCCTCTTTCGTATTCAATAAAAATTTCTTGAAATTCTCTACCTAAAAATTCCCTTCCTTTATCTGTCCAAATCATTTTAGGATATCTATCATCCTCATCTATAATTTCTATTACAGATTCATTCACTGTCTGGAATATTTAATCTTTTAAAGCTTTTAACTGCAGTATCGTGAGTACACGTCAATCGTAAAAAGTTTGTTGATACCTTCATAATAAGAACTGCATTTAATCATTTCAGTTAAATCAAGCTGCCAAACATTATCAAGGTTGCGAACTAAGGTTTTCTGGGTGGAAAATTTTCTATGAATAAGTTTATGCAGAGTAAATGATTTTTCCCCATCCAAATATTTTTCAACTTTTTTTATCGATGTGTACGAACTTATCTGCAAACTTATAAAATCTACCGAAGCTATTAGGCTCTTTCACGCTGCAATAATACTTATCAACTACATTCTTTGCATCTATGTTGAATACTGACAAAATAAAACATTTCTTTATATATATATATATATATATATATATATATATATATATATATAGATAGATATATAAATAAATATATATATATATATATATATATATATATATATATATATATATATATATATATATATATATATATATATATATATATATATATATATATATATATATATTTATATATATATATTATTATTAGATATATATATATATATATATATATATAAATATATATATATATTTTTTATATATATATATATATCTATATATATATATATATATATATATATATATATATATTTATATATATATATATATATATATATATATATAATAAAAGGTGATATAAATCAAATTTTATCTAATTGCAAACATTACAAATAAACAAATTATATAAAAGTAAAATAGTAATGAATAATTATTAATTAATCCACTTAGGTCTAATGTAGGGTGTTTTTCTTATTCTTTCTCTGTTTACTACCTTAAATCTATCTGATGCATAAGACGTACCTGACAAAAGAATATCCAAATCAGCTAATCTTTGTTTATTTCAGATTAAAGTCTTGGGAAAATTAATAGTCTGCAGTTCTTGTTTGATGCTGGGCCATCCAGCTAAAGGATCCTTCTTCCACTCACGTGAGAGATCTGCTATCAGATTCACAATAATTGATCCTGTGGCTATTTCACCATCGATAATGATTTGTCCTAATTCATTCCAAGATAACCAATCTTTTAAAATATTATATAAAGCTAGTCCCGATTTGCGACCTCTATTAGCTAAGATTTCATCCAGGATATTTTTAAAACTATCTTCGTTTTCCACTTCAGGTTCTACCTCTGGTGTTAGATTTGAATCATCTAGGTTTGACTTACTTACTAATGCGTGCTGATGTAAGTTTTTAAAACCTATTAATTTTTTTATGCCTTCTTGATATAATATACGTTTTTCGTGAATGTTAATGTCCGAATTTAATATACGATACACTTCTTTTTCGTAATTGTTATCTGTTCAACTTTAGGACCATATAAATTATGAGGTAGAGGTTGCTGATATTACTCTGCATCATTCTGAACATGAGGATTCTGTCGATGTAATTGTTGATGATATGGTGAAGATAAGATTGTATCACATGTAGTGGCTGTTGCGATGGCTGATGAGTCTGTTAAAGGGGATTTTGCTCAAGTGATGAATTATTATTATACTTTATTTTCTCATACTCGTTATATGGTAAAACAGCAATCTTCTTCATTATTCGGATATTCATTAGTTATCAAAGGAGCTATGACTGAAAAGAGT
Source organism: Trachelipus rathkii (assembly GCA_015478945.1). Lineage (NCBI taxonomy): Eukaryota > Metazoa > Arthropoda > Malacostraca > Isopoda > Trachelipodidae > Trachelipus > Trachelipus rathkii. The sequence goes on from JABUQX010099679.1 coordinate 29,973, forward strand.
AAGGGTAGGAATACTCCACCTCCTTTCT
>JABUQX010099679.1:45000-65052 GCA_015478945.1 Trachelipus rathkii
ATATATATATATATATATATATATATATATATATATATATATATATATATATATATATATATATATATATATATATATATATATATATATATATATATATAAATAGTATAAAAGTGTATAAATATATATATATTATATATATATTATTATATTATTATATATATATATATATATATATTATATATATATTATTATTATATATATTATATTATATATATATATATATATATATATGTTATAAATATATATATATATATATATATATATTATTATATATATATATATATATATATATATATTATTATATTATTAAGTTATTATATATATATATGTTATATTATATATATATATATATATATATATATATATATATATATATATATATATATATATATATATATATATATATATATATTTTTTTTTTAATCTCTATATATATATATACACATATATATATATATATATATATACCTGCAAATTTACCATTCTTAAACTTTCTCACTTTATCCATTACCTCCCACTTACTAATCAACTCATCCAGAAAATAATTATTAATTCTTGCATCATCAAACCCGCACACATTCACTATCACCTCTTCATTACTTCGAAGTGTTTCCTCCACACATTTCTCACATCTATTCCATCAGCTACGAAAGCACCATCCCTATTCATTATTCTTAGCAGATTCCCATTATTCTCATTCTTTATTTTTCGCGCTTCCTTCAAAAACAGCTTCCTTTTCCCTTGTAAGTACCCATTCATCCTTCTTCCAAAATGTTCATTTGCTTCTTTTTTCCTCCTACGTATGCATCTTTTAGTATTCCTCTTTTCTTCCTTATACAATTCCAGACATCCTTCTTTTGAAACCTCATCATTGGCTTTTAATACATTTAACCAAGCTTCTTTTTTGCTTTTAACCGCTTGTATCACCTCTTCATTCCACCACTCACTGTTAATATTCTTTCATTTGCTTTCAGATTTGTTCAGTTTCAACTTGTTCACATTCAAATGATTTATTTTCAAGCGATCTTTAACACTTATCCTTTTTACCTTGTTTACTTAACTTCTCATTCTTAATTCGACCCACTTCCTTCCTTATTACCTTATTCTCCATCCAAGCCCCCACTAACTTAATATTACATAAAACAACATAATTATCCGATAATCCCCCTCCTAACCCCTCACTGATTTACCATCCAACAGATACTTCAACATCTCCTTCTTCACCAACACAAAATTAATCATACTTTTCACTTCGATAGCATCTCGACCTATACCAACTCTATTATATTTATGGATACTCTTGTGTTTAAAGAAAGTATATATATATATATATATATATATATATATATATATATATATATATATATATATATATATATATATATATATATATATATATATATATATATATATATATATATATATATATATATATATATATATATATATATATATATATATATATATATATATATATAGTAAATCCAGTTTCTATGGGATGGGAATTTCAACTTGAATAAGAAAAGCAATACCAGGGCTTTCCACATATTAAACTTTAACCGAAATTACAACGTTTCGGAAATGGCAATTTCCATCATCAGGTGAAAACAATATAAAATAAAACAATAATAATTTTAAGTGCACAAAATTCTATAAAAATTTAGGTGATTAGTTATTTAAATATAATATATATAGTACAGTATACATTAGAATCACTCTATGATCAAAATCAAAGGTTTAAATATTACAAAAATTGATCATAACTAGAAAAACAAAACGAAACGTCGCTCTCCGTCGGCAAACAATAAAGATTTCACATCAAATAAAAACAAATAAATGATTTGAAATTCTATATTAATGGGCAACTAAATTAAAATGGAATATTAAAGTATTAACAACACTAGAAAAATTCTCAAAACTCACCAGACAGGTCTCAGACATGTAAACAAACATGAACTGTGTTGACTGTTTCCGAGTTAAAGTAGCTGTAGTTTAAATTGGCCGGAATCACTATTAAGAGAGGGCTTAATGTTGTGAATGTACAAGGTTTCCAAACTATGCAGGTTGGTTGGTGAATTTGTTTGTGTAAATATAGTGAAATTATTGTAGTTACAGGTGTGGTCTTGAGTATGTGAGTGGTCTCTATTAGGGGAATGGGAAGGGGAATTCAACCAAATTTTGGTATGGTCAGAAATGCCTCTGTGCTCGTCTATCCTCACGTGGTATTATCGCGAGGTGCTGCCAATATAGATAGCATTACAGCTATCACAAGTAAATTTATAAATAATTGAGGTTCGAAGAACTGCAGGGACATGGTCCTTATATATATCGTGGATGAGGTTGTGAATACTAAATTAACATTCAATTGGGGAAAATAGCCTTGTAAGAGGGAGGATAATTCTTTACGAAGTTTAGTGAAAATGTGTTCATAAAAAGGTAATTTTTATATTCAAACTGCATTTCAAAGCCGAATACGTTAGAGTTTGTGTGTGGAACGTGAGTTCAGAAAATCCTTTAGGTACTTATGGACTAATGAAACGGGGTAACAATTATTTTTAAAAAAATTTAAGAGAAAATTAAATTCTTCATACATGAGACGGTAATTAGAACTAAGGTGGTAGGCCCTATATACTAAAGTTTTAATACTGTTGCATTTATATATAAGTGGGGTGTGACCAAAAAAATTTAAACCCTGACCCGAAAAAGTTTTTTTACGATAAACATTTATGGTAAAATTTACATGTTTTCTTAATTAACATATCCAAAAATGGAATAGTGCCGTCAACTTCCTCTTCCTTTGTGAAGTTAATTTAGTATTCACAACGTCATTCACGATCTCTTCATTTTGCAACCATAAGGACCATGTCCCTGCAGTTCTTCGAACCTCAATTATTTATAAATTTACTTGTAATGCTATCTATATTAGTGATGCAGCAGATGTCATTTTTTTCGCATCCGCGGATGCGGATGTTTGATATATATATATATATATATATATATATATATATATATATATATATATATATATATATATATATATATATATATATATATATATATATATATATATATATATATATATATATATATATATATATATATATATATATATATATATATATATGCCTAATATATTTCGAGTTTTATCCACAATCTATTAATATAATTGTTATTAGGGTGTGAGACGGGGACCCAACTCAAATGCACCCCAACAACCTCTTTCCCCAACCTCCGACCTTAATGAAAGAGATTTTACAATGGATTATATACTTTTTGCACTAGTATTGAAATTCAAATATAGGAAGGTTGTGCTTGAGAAACATCAATTTTTCTGCCTTTTCTGCTGAGAGTCTGTTTCTTTATTATATATTAGCTCAGCATTGCTAAATACTTCAATTGGAACACTAGTTGGGGACAGGAGAAGTTTTCCTTTGCAAGTTTACTCAAGCATGGGTAAACATTTTGCTTAACTTTCCACCAACTAATAGGATCATCATTTGTATCTAGTCGTTTTTCTTTGTGATAGTTTTCAATCATTTCACTACATCTTTTGGTAATGCATGTTTCTTCATCACTACTGGACTGTAGAAATTATACCAGTGATTCTGTTATTGATTTACTTCTAGGAGGTGTTGGTTATGTAGATTTCGTTTTTTTCCTTTTAATGGGTGGCGAATTAATAGACTGTTCTGATTGAAGTTTTTGAACTGCAACACAAAATGACGACAGTAGTATGGCCACAGGTTCAAAGACAACTTCAGGAATACGTTCTCTGAGTGTCCTTATCAGCGTAGCTGATAAGGACACGTGTTCTTATCAGCGTAGCTGATAAGAACACGTGTTTTTGATCTAAGTTAATTGCTTTTTCATGTCATTTATTATTATTATTATTATTATTATTATTATTATTATTATTATTATTATTATTATTATTATTATTATTATTATTATTATTATTATTATTATTATTATTATTTATTATTATTATTATTATTATTTATTATGAATTTGATTCTTTTTCTATTATTTTTTTTATTTTTATTCGTTTTATTTCCATCATTGCATGACTCCTGACAGTTACAGTAAGTTGGATTTTTTGACAATTCTCTTTAAAGACTTCTTTTCTTCTAGTTTATTATTATTATTATTATTATTATTATTATTATTATTATTATTATTATTATTATTATTATTATTATTATTATTATTATTATTATTATTATTATTATTATTATTATTATTATTGTTTATTATTATTATTATTACACACATGTTATTTAAAGAGCTTCGCTGCGGGTTTTCGGGTACTAGTTGAGTCGCCATGCCACATGGTTAGAGTTAGCTGCTGTACCTGGGAGGGGTGTTGGGACGCAGACTATGTCGTCCTGTCCCCGAAGGGGGTCTTAAAAATGAAGGGCTGAAACAGAAGAGGCTGAATTTGCGGCTTCGACAGAATCTGAAGCTCGCTAATCGGCAGCTGGGCCAGGTGCCGCGTTACCAAACAGCCGGGCGGGCTCGTCACGCTGGTGTGTTTGTTGCTGGTTGCGATCGCAGATCCGGTCATGATGGTTGGCGTTCGTATAGGCGGGCCTGTGACCCCCTTGGGGGTCCCGACCGAAAAGACACAGAAGTAAACAAAGGAGAGAAGGATGAAAGATGAATGTTAAGCGAAAGACGAAAAGGAGTTCGACTCAGAGGCAGGCTGTACCGGTGTTGTGGAGCCGAGTTACTAACATACAGTGTAATGACAGCCACGTTGGGGTCTCATATGTTATTACTTGTAGATTTTCGAAATAATGGTTCAATCAAAAATAAATAAAAAAAATAAAATAAATAAATAAATAAAATTTTTATTCTTTTGTTTATAACTTCAATTTACAGTATAGATTTTCTACCAGGTTCCACCATTCCGCCACCCTCCTGGACAGTTGTGATCTATTGATCTATTGATCTATTGATCTATTGATCTAGTTGATCTGATTGCTGTCAGTTCTTTTACTGGGTCATGTTTACGCCAAATCAAATCAGTGTCGCCACCCACCTCCCGACCAGTTGTGATCTATTGATTCATTGATCTATTGATCTATTGATATTGATTCATTAGATCTATTGATTTAAGTCAGGTTCTGTACTAAATTGGTGTCATGTTTTACAAACCTCAAATCAGTAAATCAGTAACAAACTACCCAACCTACCTCATACCCTACTGTGATCTATTGATCTATTGATTGGATTCATGATTCTGAGCTACCCATTGATTAAGGTCATACTAAATTGTCAGCTTTTACATGGGCGCCTCAAATCAGTAAATCAGTAAATCAAGTTACCCAACCTACCCTCCCATCCATGATCTATTGACTTATTGATCTATTGATTCATTGATCTATTGATAAGGTCACCTTTTACTGTACTTAACGTTTATTATTACTCTGGGGCCTGCAACGCTTTCCTGTTCATTTCTGATCTATTGATCGCTGATCGGCTGAGGCCTGTCATGCCATTTCGAGTATCATTTTGAATAAATATAATATAAAATCGTTCTTTATACAAAGATCAATGAGTAATAAATTTCATTAATAAAAGCTTACTTAGCTTCATCTGAACTATGAATATAGTTCACACATCTTGAACAGGAATAAATGGTTAACGTTAACAGTTCATACGCATCAACAGTAACATAACATCTGTGTCGTAATTCAATTCACACTGTCAAACATGTTCATCAAACAATGCCAATTTTACATTAACACGGTAAATACTTAACAAAATTTACCATAACCTATCCTAATATCATACAGACCAAACGAAAGTATGCTTGACGTAACAGCGGCGATCCACTTTTCTGCCTGGGACGGACCCTGCTTCTCCCCACCTGCGGATCATACCTGATGTCGATTTTGACTGAACATCAGTCGTAGTTCATCGCCACTGGTGTTTTTCTATGATCAGAACATTCTTCTCAGAATTTCACTCTTCAAAATCTGGGCGAAAATCATTTCTCTGCTGACATTCTTCGTGCCGCATTTCCAGAATTTACAGATTGGGCTTGAAATATGCATAGGATAGTCCATTACCCAGCACAGAAGACTGCATTTGAGTTCTAGATTATAAACCATCATCTCCAAACTATTTTTTGAATTTGAAATTGCGATAATATTTTTCATGTTCGGGGGAAGTGGATGAAATTTTCAGATAAGTCAGAAGATGCATCTTTTTACTTCTAGATAATTTTGTGTATACTCAAAAGAAATTTTTTAAAAATTCTTGAAAATTTTGTTTTGGGAAAATTTGTTTCAAGAACAAATCAAAACTAATTCATATACAAAGAAATAACTATAAAAATGTGACCTCCCCGACTACATGTTATCCTGGAAAATTTCATCCACTTCGCCAGAACAAAAATTTATCGCAATTTTTCATTTCAAAATTAAAAAAATGGGTTTGGAAATTGTTGGACGCTGAGCACAACTCAAAAATCGAAAAGGTACTTCTGTACTTTTTTAGATGAATGGACCTATCTATGCATATTTCAAGTTTGAAGTCATCATTTTCTTGTATTCTGGAAGTTGCCTCCAAAAATGTCAGAACATGAATTTTCATGAATTTTAAAAAATTGAAAATTCTGAAAGAATGACTTCAGTCACAGAAAAACACCGGAAATCAACGTTTTAGAGGGCAAAAAGCTACATTTTGGTTTTATATAGTCAAAATCGGTTGAAAATTTTAAATAATTTTATGTCCATTTTTGTGGGGGAACGGGGGCCAGCCCCAGCCCAAAATTGATCTGCCCTCACACAGCTCCATAGCCTGGTCCAGAAGTTACGACAGCCTGGGATGCGAAACAAGCACCAACTGCTGTTCAAATCCATCAGTGTGCGATAGTCACACCAACACGACAATGTTAATTTTAATAACATACAATATTTAACAAAATAGTTTGCATGATACTCTATTGGGTAAGACAAACAGCAAGTTTTTAAATCCATGAACATAACATGCTTAACACACGGGCCCATGCTGGCGGGCGAAGAAGCCAGGCCCCAACATTTAAATGCAAGTAAAAACAGCGTTTCATAACATACTTCAATGTGAACATTAAATGGGGCATATTCATACAGCAAGCTTCGCTGCAACCATTTAATCAGGTGACATAGATTCTGCAGGGTCGAGTGCCCTATATGCTTCTCTCCGTAGACTCATCCGAAAGTGACACTGCAAGATAACAGCCAACTTTGCCAAACATTTTCCGTATTTTGCTAACAGTATACTACTGGGTGCCCCTGGCCAGAGTAGTAACGGTCTCTGGCTGCTGTTACGTTTTCGTATACGTATTGGTACGGAACTACGCGTAAATATCACACGCTGACCACGAGCCGCGAGCTAAGCCCGAGTGGCGCAACAACTTTTAAGATGACTCTTAAGTCGTTTTTCATGTTAAACAAAGCAAAGTTATATTGCAGAGAACAGTGGCTATCGCAGATGCATGAGTCGCACAGCACGCCGTCAATAGTTGCGTACATCGCTTTTAACATACAGATGCAGTGAGCAATATCTGGCTTCTAGTTGGTACCGTCAAGAGCATGATCGTTGCGCACGATCAGTTTTGTCCAGTGCTGCCGCCTCGATACCCGCGAATAACTGATATGATTAAAGGTATACATTTGCACCTTCAATTGAACGTCAGGTAATAGTATTAGCTCTCCATTCGCTTTACGTGTGTCAATAACATATCGTTGGGTACTACAAAGATCCTCGATGTCCGTAGAGCAGCAACGAGTGTCAGAACACACAGCGAAAACAGCCCACGACAAATTCGTGCAGAGCACCAGCGGTAATGAGATTCTTTTCTTTTTCACAATCAGCTAAAGTAAACAAGAGACACGAATCGAACTACCAGTTCAAGGTATATATTCTCGTTAGAACACAACAACAATATCAACAACAACAATAACAATAACAACAACAACAACAATAACAACAACAACAATAACAATAACAACAACAATAACATAGTACAAAGATAAGCCTCTGATACTACCTGGCTCCATTATATGCTGGACGTAATCATTGTTTTCACATTACAGTTAACATGGGCATTTATCAGAACTAAGAAAATAATACACAAAGACTCTTTAAGCACGAATAAATTGTTAACATACGCGCAAACTCAAAAATTATCATTACTTTCTAACATAATAACAGCAATTTGTTATTAACATCGTAATATTTAACAAAATTACATAACCATACCCAAAGATTTAGCTGACAACAATTATATAGTAACGTAACAGTTTTACACAACTTTTCGTATTATTAACAAAATTATCAGGTACCTCACCCAAATATCAGCACCAAACGACACTGCAACATAAATTTAACCAAACATAACAGGTCATCAGTTTATCTCGGCAAGATAAATGTTCTTTTGGAATAAAAAATCACAGGAAACAGCTTCACTGGCTTAAAGTTAGCAAATCAGTAAATCGTAAACAACCGCTTCATCTCATTCTGCCCATTCACTTCTTATATCGACTATTGATGTCAGCTGAGTATCATTTGTCAGCAACAAAGACGTATATTTCCGCTAACAAAGTGATCACCTGTGATACAAAGAATCATGAATCTCGATCATCATCTCCATCAAATGTCCGAGATAACAGTTTGAACTGTTTAGCGTAGATACCCTGGCCTCTGGTAAATGACAGTTATCAATCAGTCCACCTAGTCACGTTCTTCGACCATAGAATACATAAAAACCTCATCATTTATCAGTCTCCAGTGTTAATTTCACCTCTGTCATAGTATTTAGCTTAACGATGGGTCGCCTCTAACTTTATCAAACAGGTTCATTAACTGCGCAGCATCTAAAGCACACTGCCTTCCCGAGAAACTCCGTGGGATGAGCCTCTGATGGTGCCTGGAGCGGGGGATCACCCGCAGGTGTAAGGGGCACAATTCCGAAGTGAGGCCTCACTTCGGGCTGAGGCCCAAAGCTCGCTTACACCCCTTCGGGGTGATTCTCCTCAGGATTCACACCCTTTCAAAGGCGCATGGGTTTTCTCTCGGGAGGTGGTGTGTTGCTTTAGATACTCTTGGTTAATGAAACCTGTTTATTCGTAAGTTAGGTACGTTATGTTAAATATTACTATGACAGGGTGAAATTAACACTGATTTGGTAGAGAAATGATGAGTTTTGTAAGATATTACTGTGTTACCTGACGATGATGTGTTAGAAACGTGAGCCTAGGTTAAGTTTTTGTTGAGTAATGTCAGGTTTGCCCGAGAATTTTGCGAATGTCTACGTTTATTCATAGTTCAAATGATGTTATACTCGAGACGAGTGACACTTTGATGGAGATAGTGTCAATTCGTAGTTCAAGATGCTGGTATCTTTGATAGATTGGTCACTTTGTTAAGGGATTTTGTTAGATAATACGTCTTTACCTGTTGCTGATCCAAAATGATACTCGAAATATGACCTGAATCAATAGGTCGATAGATCATAGGGGGGTGGATGGGTAGGGGAATGCAGGGATGGGTGGTTTGATTTACTGATTTACTGATTTACTGCTTTAAAATCAGTAAACTATTACGCTTTACTGTGATATTTTATTCAAAGAACTTATTTTTATGTTATGTCAGGATAAAATTTTGTTATTTTTATGTTATGTTTGGTTAAAACTTTGTTATGTTTGCAATTATTCGTTTGGGATTATGATATTTAGACGAGGTTATGATGAATTTTTGTTAAATATTACGAAGTTGATGTAAAAAATTTGTTACGTTAGCAATATAATTGTTGTCAGTATGATGTTTAGACATGGTTATGCTAAATTTTTGTTAAATATTACGATGTTAATGTAAAATTAACATTGATATGTTAGAGATATGCTTGAAAAAAGTGTGAATAGGTTACGTTTTGTATGAAGTGTTATGTAGTTTACTGTTGTTAAGCGCGGGAGTTTGTTAATGTTAACAGTTTATTCGTGCGTAAGGTGTGTCAGGTTTTGCCATTGTACATTATTTTCTTAGTTCTGATCATGCTATGTTAGCTTTATTAATGTGAAAACAATGTTACGTTAGCATATATTCGTTGGGTAGTATCCAAAGAACTTATCTTTGTACTATGTTATTGTTGTTGTTGTATATTATTATAAATATATATATATATATAGAAATATATGGTTATATATATGTTAATGAGAATATATACTTAAACTGAGTATGATCCGCCTGCATAATTGCTTACTTCCACTTCATTGTTGAGAATATAGAGTCCAGTTACTTGATCCAGTTGCACAATGAATCAAGACATTTTTTCGCTGTGCTGGTATCACCTCTCATTCTGCTCCTACGGACGTCCTCTTTACGAGGATCTTTGTAATACCCAACGATGTATCATTTACATTTTTTCATAAAACGAATGGAGAGCAATATATTACCTGTGTTCCAATTGGAGGTGCAAGTAATATACCTTTAATCATATCAGTTGAAGAATTCCTCAAGATTAGAAGCTTGGATAAAGGCTGAGTATGTGTCATCTGTGACATCGTCTCTTGATGAAATCCGAGGTGACAGCTTGAGCGGTTATAATAGAATAGATGTTGTTCTCACTGCATCTGATAATATATAAAAAGCATTGATGTACGCAACTATTGGAAACCTAATGATGCTGTCACATTCATGCGTATGTGTATAGGTTTCACTGTTCAGACATCTGCAAATATACCGCCTTGGTTTACCTTGAAAACGACTTAAAGTCTCATCTTAAAGTTGTTGCCATACTCGAGGACTTAATTCATATAGCTCATGGTGTAATCTACGATATTTACACTGAAACATGTGGATTCCCGTATAATGCAGTATACAGAAATGCCTTAATAACTATCAACCAGGATACGTTTACTTCTCTCTGGCGGGAGCGAGTGAGTGCTGTTGAACCGAAATATGCAGAAAAATGGTTTAGTGCAGCAAGTTGTATTTATGCTTACATCCTTTCGGATGGTGTTGAATCTCTGGAGAAACATATAGAACTTGCCAATTTATACATAATCCTATGTCCACCTGATTAGATGGTTTAATATATTTAAAAACTTATATGTATGAATGTATTTATTTATTTAATGTTCTTTTTATTGGAAATTATATGTTATACACCTGAAAACATGTTTTACTGCCCCCCTTATGTACGCTTTGTTGTTTTAAGATGTTGGGGCTGGTTGTTTATTCGTATAGCCGTTGTATGTTAAGTATGTTATGTTCATAGTTTAGCTTTACAGAGAATAAAAACTTTACTTTGTTTGTCTTTACCCAATAGGTATCATGCTAGTTAGGTTAGGCTATGCTAAATTTTTGTTAATATTACTATGTTAATTTAAAATTAACATTGTCGTGTTGGTGATATGTTTGATAAAGGACGAATGGATTATGTTTTGTATGTCTTGTTAGTTACTTTTACTGTTGATAAGTTTGAACCTTTGTTAATGTTAGCAGTTTATTCTTGTTTAAGATGTATCAGGCTTGTCGTAATATATTGTATTCCTAGTTCCGGGCTAGTTACATGGGCTTTATTAATGGGAAAACTTTGTTACGTCAGCATACTTTCGTTGGTCTGTATGATAATTACACAGGGTTATGGTAAATTTTTGTTAAATATTACCATGTTAATGTAAAATTAACATTGTTATGTTAGAGACATGTTTGACAAAGTGTGAATAAGTTACGTTTTTGGATGTTATGTTAGTTACTTTACTGTTGTTAAGTATGGAACTTTGTTAACGTTAACCATTTATTCCTGTTTAAGATGTGTTAGGTTTGTCGTTGGGGGGTTATATTCATAGTTCAGATGATGCTAAGTAAGCTTTTATTAATGTGGAAACTTTGTTACGTCAACATATATTGAATGATCTTTGTATAAAGAACTTGATTTTATGTTATGTTTATCCAAAATGATACTCGAAATGTGACTTGAATCAATAGATCAATAGATCAATAGATCAAGAATGGACAGGAGGGTGGCTGGATAGTGGTTTGATTTAATGATTTACTGATTTAGGGTATGTAAAACGTTACAATTTTAGTAAAAATTTGACTTGGATCAATAGATCAATAGATCACAACTGGACAGGAGGGTGGAGGGATGGTAGTTTGATTTACTGATTTACTGATTTAGGGTATGTAAAACGTTACAATTTTAGTAAAAATTTGACCTTAATCAATAGATCAATAGATCAATAGATCAATAGATCAATAGATCATGATTGGACAGGAGGGTAGGTTGGGTGGCTTGATTTACTGATTTACTGATTTAGGGTATGTAAAACATGACAATTTTAGTAAAAAATTTGACCTTAATCAATAGATCAATAGATCAATAGATCAATAGATCAATAGATCACAACTGGTCAGGAGGGTAGGTTGGGTAGTTTGATTTACTGATTTACTGATTTAGGGTATGTAAAACGTTACAATTTTAGTACAAATTTGACTTAAATCAATAGATCAATAGATCAATAGATCAATAGATCAATAGATCAATAGATCAATAGATCACAACTGGTCAGGAGGATGGTAGGTTGGGTGGCTTGATTTACTGATTTACTGATTTAGGGTATGTAAAACATGACAATTTTAGTAAAAAATTTGACCTTAATCAATAGATCAATAGATCAATAGATCAATAGATCACAACTGGTCACGAGGGTAGGTTGGGTGGCTTGATTTACTGATTTACTGATTTAGGGTATGTAAAACGTAAATTTGGAAGTTATAAACAAAAAGAATAAGAAATTTTATTTATTTATTTATTTATTTTTTATTTATTTTTTTCTTGGTGGTTCTGAAACCATTATTTTCGAAATCTACAGAGCCAATAACCTATATAAGGACACCAACATTGTATCATTACACTAATATTTAATAACTCGGCTCCGCACTGGAGCCAGCACCGGTGCGGCTATCAACTCCTACTCCTCTGAGTCAGACTCCATTTTCATTCTTTCCTTTCTTTATTCATCTTTCATCCTTCTTTCTTCCTCCTTTGTTTTTTGCACTCTGTGCTCTTTTTTTCAGTCGGGATCCCCCTAAGGGGGGTCCTAGACACCCTATACAGACTTATAACCATCATATTCGAGATCTACGGTCTCAATAACCTATATAAACACACCAACATTGTTGTTATACGACTGTTTATTAACTCGGCACCGCAGTGGCTCCAGCACCGGTGCCGGAGCCAACTCCTCAGATTCCCCTATCAAGTATTTCTAGAAATTCAACTCTGAATCCTCTCACCAAATTTCAGCCAATTACGAACACTTGATTTTTTAAGGGGGGGTGGGGTCCCCCTTCGGGGGACCCACGGGGACGTAACCTCGTCTACGACGAGGTTACCTCCCCATCTAACACCCCTCCAAATTTTAACCCAATACGATAACTCTAACCCATGTAAATATATATCGAACTCGGAACCGGATGCGAAGAAGAAACCGCGGCGGAAAAAATAACAAAATAATAATAATAATAAATAATAATAATAATAATAAATAATAATAATAATAATAATAATAATAATAATAATAATAAACTTCAGAAGCTGAGCCGGAGTCGGAGCCGGAGTCGGAGCCGGAGTCGGAGTCGGAGTCGGAGTCGGAGCACAAGACACCTCGAAATTGTGATCACTGTCGGATGGAGTCGGAGTCGGAGTCGGAGTCGGACCACAACACACCTCGAAATTATGATCACTCCGTGATCATAATTTCTTCGAAGTAATAATAATAATAATAAATAATAATAATAATAATAATAATAATAATAATAATAATAATAATAATAATAATAATAATAATAATAATAAATAACATGAAAAAGCAATTAACTTAGATCAAAAACACGTGTTCTTATCAGCTACGCTGATAAGAACACGTGTCCTTATCAGCTACGCTGATAAGGACACTCAGAGAACGTATTCCTGAAGTTGTCTTTGAACCTGTGGCCATACTACTGACGACGATTTAACTTGTTCTAATATTGTGTTACAAAAAACTTGCCTTCTAAAACGGGGATCTAGGCAAGTTGCAATAGTATGAAGGTCATTAATTTCCACAGAACCAAAACGTTTTTCTAGCTCTAATTTTATTACATCTTTCATTTTTTTTAAACCGTCATCATTTTCATTTGAAGATGGTTCAAAATGCTTCCTTAGCGTTGAGATTAATGGTATTATTCGGAAACAGAAGCTGTAGAGGTGCTGATGTTTTTGGCATCCCTAATCTCATGTGACTCTGTTGACTCAAATTATTATGGACTTCATGCTGCGAAATCATGAGTCTTAATTACACAGTGGAGTCGAGTCCCATGTCTCTCATTTAAAGTTTGCGTTCAGATTCATCTTAAGTATTTTTATTATAAAATTCTTTATCAAATCTCGACAATAAAAATCCGCACAACATCTGCAGGGCAAAGTGCGGATGCGGATGCGGATCTTTAAAAATATGCGGATGCTCCGCGGATGCGGATGTTACCTGCATCACTAATCTATATTGGCAGCACCTCACGCAAATACCACGTAAGGATATACGAGCACAGAGAAATTTCTGCCCGTACCAAAACTTGGTTGAATTCCCCTTCCCATTCCGCTATTAGAGTCCACTCACATACTCAGGACCCCACCTTTAACTACAATAATTTCACTATATTAACACAAACAAATTCGCCAACCAACCTGCATATTTTGGAAACCTTGTACATTCACAACATTAAACCCTCTCTTAATAGTGATTCCGGCCCACTCAAACTACAGCTACTTTAACTCGGAAACAGTTGAGCGACGGAGTCGCATGGCAAGGTCGCGGGTTCGAATCGTAGTTCGGATCCTAGATAGAAATTACCTAGAAAGTTCCCTTCCTTGAATAGGGCTATGCCCGTGAGGTGTGAACTTTTTAATAAAAAAAAAAGTCAACACAGTTCATGTTTGTTTACATTCCATAATAAGAAACTTAAAGATTAAGTTTTGAGTTTTGAGAATTTTTCTAGTGTTGTTGATACTTTAATATTCCATTTTAATTTAGTTGCCCATTAATATAGAATTTCGAATCATTTATTTGTTTTTGTTTTATGTGTAATATTTATTGTTTACCGACGGAGAGCGACGTTTCGTTTTGTTTTTCTAATTATGATCAATTTTTGTAATATTTCAACCTTTGATTTTGATCATAGAGTGATTTTAATGTATATTGTACTATATATATTACATTTAAATAACTAATCACCTAAATTTTTATAGAATTTTGTGTACTTAAAATAATTATTGTTTTATTTTATAGTGTTTTCACCTGATGATGGAAATTGCCATTTCCAAAATGTTGCAATTTCCAATAAAGTTTAATATGTGGAAGGCCCTGGTATTGCTTTTCCTATTCAAGTATATATATATATATATATATATAGTATATATATATATGTGTATAGAGTTTTTGTTGTTATATATATGTTATATTTTTATCTATATATATATATATATATATATATATATATATATATATATATATATATATATATATATATATATATATATATATATATATATATATATATATATATATATATATATATATTATATATATATATATATATATATATATATATATATATATATATTGTAAGGGGATAGCAGCTAATCGCATTCTGGCCAAAAGATTAAAAACAAATTTGTCAATATTTTGGAAGCTTCGTCATATTTTTAACACTTTATGTTAGGATTTTTTATGCTTTTTATTTTTTTGGGGTCTTTTTTTCCACAGGACGAGCAACTGACCGCATTTTTTAATAAGTCATTTAGAAACTGACTTAGGTAAAGCCTCCAATTCCCAAATATTTTGGCTCTTTTTTCCATAGCCAACACTGAACGTCAGGTGCAAAATCCAATTTTTAAAGCAGCGGACCAGGATTACGGAGCTTCAAACCGGCAGAAAAATCCAAGTCTTATCAGTAGTTGACTTGAGAATTTCACCTAACCTCCTTAGATTTTGACACTTGATATGTTAAGTATATGTTTTTAAAGTCGGTGAGATCGCTTATAAGGTCTGGAAGACCATTTTAACTTTTTTAACCTGTGCCTAGTTGGTTTACCCCTACAAAAGAGGTTTTTGGTTCTTTGAAGATTTTAAATGATCGATAGACCATTTTTGATGGTTTCGATCGATTTATCAAGATCTTTTACCCCAAATCGATATTTTAATTGTCTATCTACTTGCTCTGAATGGCTTAATACATTGAGAAACATAATCAAAATAAAATCAGTAGTTTTATTTAATTTTCAACCGATATAATCGGGTCCTAAGGAAACGATTACACATACAAGCCCAGCCCCTGTTTTATTTCGAGCAATTTAGAGAGATCTTGCTATCGTATCACCCTCAAATTTGGTACCCATATTACTGGTGGTGTCACCTCCTCGGAGCCGAGGTTTCGAGCTATTTCTTCCCCGCAGGGTGATGCTGAGCCCCTAAAGTTGGTTATGGCTATAATTAGGTAGAAAATAGATAGCCGACAAGATTTAACGAAGGAATTGGAGGAGGACTAGGAGTTAGCTCATAGTGCGGAGCATTGATTCCGAGCCAGAGCTGGTACCGGATCTTAAAATAAGCATCTAGTAAACCAAGTGACATGTCTTTTTATATGTTTATCAACTGGAAAACCCGAATTTGAGGGTGTCAAGCTCCTACGGGGAGCTTGAGCATCTTCGGGAGTGGGTCCCAGAAGAAAAAAGAAAGAAAAAAAGAGACGCTCATAATGTATAACAGAAGAAGGTGGAGGAATATTCCAGGATGAATAAGAAGAAGTCAGAGATTGAGATGGTTCATGAGGCGTAGAAATGAGCCGGAGCTGGAGTCAGAGCAGAATCTTGAAATAAACATATAGTAGGACAAAATAGGTATCATTCTATATGTTTATTAATCCGAAGAACTCCAATTTGATAGTTTCAAGTTCATATGTTGAGCCTAAGCACCCCCAAGAGGTGGTCCCAGAAGAAAAATGTAAACAGAGAGAAAGGTACATAGTGCTTAACAGAGAAAGACTGAGGAACGATGACGAAGGATAATTCCAGTGGAATCAGAAATGGTAAGGCGCCCACACGGTGTGTTGACCAAACCTAAAAATGGGTTTCTACCTTTAAAATAAAATTTAAATGGTGTATTCATCTAATATTTGATAATTTCTTAGATGATCACTATAACAACCATATATTGCACAAAATATCGATCATAATAGCTTATTAATTGTATGGCCACTTTCTTTATAAGTCTCTAACTATCTTTCTTTACACCAATCTTTCTTAATACATTGTCCAAATTAGAGTAAAAAAAATAACCTGGCTTAGCATAATATCTAAGCACATACAACTTATTGATTACAGCGTCTCTCTCTCTCTCTCTCTCTCTCTCTCTCTCTCTCTCTCTCTCTCTCTCTCTCTCTCTCTCTCTCTCTCTCTCTCTCACTCTCTCTCTCTCTAACCTATTATAGCTAACTTTTCTTAACTTCTCTAACAGGTTATATTTCACAAACATCTATAAACTCTCATCTCCTAATGCTGCTCACATTATTACATGTGCAGGTTTTCATTTCTATAAGTGACTCGTTTTACATACTATCTTAGCACATACAACTTGCTAATTACAGTGTTTCTTTTACTTATATATATATATATATATATATATATATATATATATATATATATATATATATATATATATATATATATATATATATATATATATATATATATATATATATATATATATATATATATAAATATATTAATATATATATAAAAATATAAATATATATAAATATATAAATATATATATATATATATATTATGAAAGATATATATATATATATATATATATATATATATATATTAGCAACTTTAAATTTACATATATATATAAATATAGATACATAGATATATAGCATTTATATATATATATATATATATATATATATATATATATATATATATATATATATATATATATATATATATATATATATATATATGCCAAACTTTACATCAGTGTACGGCGATATCTCGAGAACTACGATACTTGCAAGAAAACCAATTACATTTTTCGAATCAGCGTATAAAGCTTATTACCGGAATGTTGTAACTCAAATTGTATTGCTGCTGCTTTATCAATAAAGTTGCTTGAAGATTGGTGGTTCTAATAGCTGAAAAATTCCTTTTTAATTTCTTCTGTATGAATTTTTAGCTTTTGTAGAGTTTCTTTGTTGTTCTCAGGTCTCTTCTATAGCTTCCTTATTAATTACTAAATAATTGAAGAATTTAGTCAATTGCTAGTAATTCCACCTCAATATTTTCTTCTTTGTGAAATTCATAAGCTCTTGATTGATTATCTTCCTAATGTTGATTGAAGTTCAATTCTGTCCTTTGCCTTTATTTTCTCAATTTACTTTGGCAAAGTTGGCAGTTTTGTTGCTTCATTAGCTTGTTTGAGTTTCTGCAATAGCTTATATTTGCTTGCAGTATCTTCATATAAACTATTTTTACTTAATATTTGGCTTTCTTTAGCCTTTATTCTATTTGCAAGAGCGTATGTCGCCGCACCCTGTATTCTGCTTTTGTCATCAAGTTTCTTATCAAATTGCAACTTTTTCTTTTCTACCCTTGTCATATTTTGGTAATATTTTGTAACCATAGTTGATGTTTACATAGTAATAAATTTTCTATAAACTTTATTTTTTATTTACATTATTTTTTATATTTTAATGGAAAATATAACATAAATATATATATATTTATATATATATATATATATATATATATATATATATATATATATTTATATTTTTATATATATATATATATATATATATATATATATATATATATATATATATATATATATATATATATATATATATATATATATATATATATATATATATATATATATATATATATATATATATATATATATATATATATATATATATATATATATATATTTTATTTTTTATTTATTTTACCACGACAATCGGGGGAAAGGTTACTATTTCATGTTTTTCCCGACCAGTGGGCCCATACAAAATGGAAAGGTGCACAGTTATCAGGGTGATAGTAACCCCAGCCTCAGTCTGAACTAAGTCAAGATATCCCAGCCATCGGTGGCATGGCTAGGCTCTGGACTTACAGACCTACTGTGAGTGAGGCTAATAGGAATGTAGGTGTCTGTATGTGTAATAAAGGTTGTACCGTTGTATGTGTTGGCTATGGATGAGTGAGGTGAGGGTATTGAGATTAGTGTATTAATACACTAAGCCGTAAACTGTAATGAATTACAGAAAATCTCCTACAAACGGCAATTTTTCGTGTCCGTCCTGGTGACTAGTCGAAAATACAAATCCCGTTTGACGAGGACTCGAACTCACGACCCTAAGCGTGCACACGCACCACCATATATATATATATATATATATATATATATATATATATATATATATATATATATATATATATATATATATATATATATATATATATATATATGAATTTTAATATTTATTATGTAAATTTTTATAAAATATTTCTAGTAATTATGACATTTTTAAGAAAATAATAAAGATTATTATTATTATTATTATTATTATTATTATTATTATTATTATTATTATTATTATTATTATTATTATTATTATTATTATTATTATTATTATTATTATTATTATTATTATTATTATTATTATTATTATTTAATATGAATTTGATTTTTTTTCTAAGTTCTTTTATTTTTATTCTTTTATTTTCGATTATTATTATAATTTATGGGAGTATTTTTATTTAAAAAAAACTCCACCACGACCCGGTTTTAGCGGGGGACGTGGGGAATGATATTGAGGGGGGGCCGAAGGCCCCACCCCGGATCAAAAAATAAAATATATAAAATATCAAATATCAATTTATTATTATCATGGCGTCTCTACAAACTTTATGTACTATCGTCAAAATTTAAAACTGAAATAAATAGTTTA
>JABUQX010099680.1:0-15442 GCA_015478945.1 Trachelipus rathkii
CTCTCTCTCTCTCTCTCCATCCTCTCTCTACTCGCACTTATATATTTAATCTATAATATAAATATACTATATTATTATATACTTAATATATTATTAACTATAGTATATAGATATATATATATATATATACTTAATTATATAATAATATATATATATATTATATATATAATATATTATATATTATATATTAAGATATAAGTTATTATATTATTATATTACGTATATTATATAAATTAGTATAATTAGTTATCATATATATATAATGTAGGATCCGTCAGGGAGGGGGCTTTCTAGTTACTGATCTCATATTCTTTCTACTGACTTTACTGTTCCATTATTTGTCGCTTACACCTATCATCGTTATAAGTTCTGGGGAAGGAGAAGGTTGAATGATTGATTGATGATTAGATGATGATTGAATTATTACTATGATGAATTATGAATGAATAGATGAATGCATGATGATGAATGATTCGGGACTGACGAAACTTAGAATGAAATTATAGTAGATGATGATGATGAGATTGATTGATAGATGATGATGATAATAGGATAATAGTATATATAAGTAATTAATATATATATAATATATATACTTATATATATATAATAAGTAATATAGTATATATATAGCTATAATTAATATTAATTATAATATCTTAATATATATTATATGATTATATTAGTATATATATATATAACTATTATATAAATATAATATATATTAATTATATATTATATATATATATAATATAATATATAAATTATTATAATTAATATTAATTATTAATATATAAATATATATATAGTTATATTTAATTATTATATATAGTCTATTAAGTATTCTAAACCTTTGCCGAAGGCACAGATGATAATATATAATAATATATATATTGATATAGTATATTGATATGTAATACATATCTAGTAATTACCTAGATAAGTTTTAAAGAAATGAAATCCATATTTTGATGATTTATATTTCATATTTCTTTTACGCACATAGATGTCTCATTAATATTAGACACTAATAAATAACTAAAAGTATATAAATAAGTTAAATTAAAATATTTCTAAGAATAAAATTTTGTATACTTTACACTGTATTATATTAATTTATGTTTATCAATATATATTGGTAAACATTTTGTAAAAATATATAGGGAAACATATTAAGTGGAAAGCTGAATTACTGCATACGCACGAAGAACGAATGGTAGTTGTCTACAACCTCAGCTATAGAATGACCAAAAATAAAAAAAAAAAATAAAAAAAAAGGCGGGTTTCTATTGTATTTATTTTATTATATGCAAGCTTAAAAGATTGAGTAAATGATTGCTGACTATAGTAACAAAGATAAAGAATATGCATAAGTAGTGTATAGTTTCTGTGTAGATTTGTAGATCTATACATGGCCGTATGAAGAGCGCAATGGCTGTCTCGTATGAGCATACGCTCTCACATAATGGGTACGATACATTTCGCCTCGATAAAGTGGGCACCTAAATACTATTTTAGTGATACTACGAGTGCTTGTTACTCTTTAAAAGATGTCAATTTCAAGCTCTTATTAGCTCATATTCTACTTTGTATAACATTATGCCAAAGTTAATTAGCAAACTATGGGTAATAAATTTTCTTGTCAACAATGCTGAATCTCTTTTTCTTTCCTCTCTATCCATCTTGTTTCCTTTATTCCGTTTCTATTCTCATCATTCATGCTTTTTATATTTATATATTTGAAGTCCTAAACTAGCTCAGCGTTTTTTTACTTATACTTGGTCTATGAGGATGCGAGAGAATGCAAACGATAAGACTGTAAGGAGTGAGGGCTGGTATTTATCTTTGTCGTCAAAGCATACTCGAATAGCGAATAGAGAAAATCTTGGCGCTAAAGGAAAGTGATCGCCCTATTATTATATATGGTGATCGGCTATCGCATTATAGCTCACAATAGCTCGCATAACATTTAATATAATTTGTTGTTACACACACTTATAATTTGTTATTTAAAGGCAACCATGATTAAAAACTGGATAGGCATTATGTTATTTTTTATTCATTATATAAGAAAAGACACAATATTTCGGATAGTTGTTGAGGGGTGGAAAAAATTAGTCTTTCATACTTTGTAGTATTTACTTGTATACCTCTTCCCCCATCCACCCATTTCGCTTTCTGTGTGTTTATGTCGTTTACATTTTCCATTATAGTGGGAGGATCTCAAAGGATCATAAGATACACATACTTAAAGTACAGACACAGCAAGACGTCATAATCAGATGAGTAAAATCAATGTAACTTTATCACGCAACACTCATACCACATGAAACATACAATCATATCCCTATGTGTAGGGGGAGAAAGAATTGCTCATAAGGATTTCCACTCTTATAGATAATCTCATAAAGACACCCCGTCGTTATTGGATCCTTTAACGCGTCGTAGGAAAGAATAAACAATCCACGACTAAGGAGGGAACGGTTGATAGTATGGGCTTGGCTGCCTCTATCATCTATCTCGGTTGCCAGGATGGCTAAATAGCAAGCACAAAAAATCGTAAGATAGGTTCGTGAAATGCGGACGCGATTTACCTCGGCTCCTCTCTATCTCATTCTGCCATGACTTCGCGCAGAGATATAGATGGTCTTTGTATATGCAAGGCGCCGTATGTAGGTACACCAACTGGCTATATAGACTCGTCCACTTATACAGCAAAGAATAAGAACACATAATAGTCGATGTACTGTAATGGCAAGATATAAAGATGAGGAGAAACGTCGGAGGAGGAGGTTCTCTACTCCGCTGTAATCATGGCGTGAAAGAGTCCGGGAACGAAAACTGAGATGTTGCTGAGGTCTCATTCGACTTTATCGCTCGCTCTGGCAATCCGTCACTTCGCTCAGACAGTCGGGTAAGGAAAAAGAAAACGATGATATACACGGTATGTGAGAGGAGAGCGTCGAAAGGTGGGCCTCGCGTAACATGCGTTGCTTAAAAGAATATGTGGCGAAGAGGCATATAATGAAATACATATTTTGGTGCTATAGTAGGAAACGCGAGATAATAAGACCGATGTATATTACAGATTTTGATGAAGTGATCATACCTGCTGGTACGGGTAAGCTTGTAGAAACTTTTGATTGTTAGTGAGTTACTTAGAGAGGGAGAGTGGTGATTATAAATATTTTTAATGATATTGAAATAAGGTCTCAGGTAATGTATTGATGGTGTGAACGTATGGTCTTCTGAGTAAGAAACGTTGAAAGAAGAAGTAAGATTTTTATTAGGGTTATTTATGAAGTTTTAAGGTATTTGTAGTATTGTCTATATACTATTGTTTTCTTCTTGTTGTTTTGTTTGTGTTATGTTTTAAAAAACATTATAATTATCTGGTATTATATTCTGAATATGAGAATTGATGTCATTACTGATGCGGGTGAGTAGGATGACTCAGATTGATAAGTTTTAGGGGACCTGAAATTAGGTTATGGATATATAGGTGATTACAACAAAGGGATTGGGATATATTATTAGTAACAGTAGTGGTTTTGGGTGGTACTGGAGAGTAAAAACTTTGAGATATGGAAAGGTAAAAGTGTGATTAAATATATTTGTATGAAGTAGAAGAGGTAATGTGTGTAAGTTAATATACTTATCTTTAAATACAATCAAAAAAAATTCATGCTATAAGTATATATATAATACTATATATGTCACTAGAGTTTGGTGTAGGTGAGATGGGAATTCAGTAAAGTGAGAATAAAAGTATGATTAAGTAGGAATTTTATGATGTGGTGAATATAAGTAGGAGAAGACTTTATCAGTAAGTATTGTGTTATTGTGATGTTAAAGAAGCTTACCCGTTTATAATATGTAGTTTATAGAATGGTTACTTATCGGTTCATTATGTTGTTCTATGTTAAACTATTTAACGTTAGTTGGAAAGGCTTGGAGTAGGAGAGGATAAGTAGATAATTTTAAATGTAAAATGGGTAATAAGTGGGAGGGATAATTAAGAGTGAGAAGTTATATAAGTTGAGAAGAATAATAAGGAATATAATATGTAAAGAAGCGCTTCGTTACTATATGCTAAAAGAACGGATTATGAATGTGAACCAAGGTTATCTAGATACTTAAACAAGATCTGGGGGGCATAGATTGGAAGGAAGCAATTGTTGTAGTGCAAAGGAAGTATGTTGGATGTGCTAAAATAGTAAGTAAGAATGTTAATCATAGATAGTGGATGGGGTGATGCTATGAGTGATGAAGCGGTTAAGGTAAAAAAAGAGAGTGGTTGATATGGTACTATAATATATAGTAAGCAAATGTAAAATAATTAGCAACAAATAATATACTATTAATGTGCGAGTAATATATAGTACTATATATAGGTAGGAGGGAAAAAAGAAATACTAATAATAAGTTATTCAATATATATAGATATATAATATCAATAGGTAAAAGTTAGACAGTTTTGGTAAGGAGGATGACTTAGGGGTAGATTAGTATAGTATAAATAGGACGATAATAAGAAGGCTCTTCTGGATAGGAAGCGCGAGATAGGTATACGAATGTAGTAATAAAAGTAGGGGAATCTGGACTTTAGTAATTAACATGGAATATAGGAGATTATGTATGTGCTTTTGTTACTACATTGAGAGATGAAGTTAATGGTGTGAGCAGAAATCTGACAATTTAACAGTAATGTGAATGAGGTGATTAAGTGGATAATTGTAGTGTGGGTTATGATCGGTATTAGAGCATTATTATATTGTATGATAAGTAATATAATATGTATATTTAATATTGCTATATTTGGAGTGAGGTTAGTTAGATAAGTAGCTTGTTGTCATATTTTTAAAGTAAGATTTATATTCTAATTACTCAGTTATTTTACAGGTTGTTGGATTGGGTCCCATGTAGGGACGAATTTGTTGTTTAATATTAGGGCAGTAGAAGTTCTATGAGTTTTTTAAGATGTATAATATCTACAGTTATAGGTGTAAATAGATACAATGTTTTAAGACTTGTGAACTAATTTTTACCATGAAAATTTTTTGAAAAATGGAAAATAATTTTTTTGTGAGGACTAGGTTATTGGGGTGAAAACAAGGGATAAGATTAGATATATAAACATACTGGAGAAAGATCTAGTGGTTCCACTAGTTGTGTACTAAATGCGTTGTTTCTATAATCTATGGCTCTAGTAGAGAGGCGTTGTGAGTTATAGCTCTTTGACTAATAGGGTAATTAATGGGAAGGAGAGGACCAGCTGTAATATAAAGTATATCCGCATTCAACCCAAATAATATGCAGTGACCACTTCCCCCCTCTTCCAATGATGACTAAGGGTAAAGCGGAGAGAACCCGGTTGGCACCCTCAGTAAGAGAAAAATAATAATTTTAGGAGATACTACACTATTAAGTGATCTCTGAGAGATGTTTCAGTAAATATTAATGGTGCATAGTATATGCTCAAGAACTTTCATAAGTAAAATAGACTCTTCAGGGAAGTTGTTGTATAAGTTCTCAGAAAAAAATGAGTGAGATGTGAGAGAGTTCATGCTGATTTTTGATCGAAGCAGACTCAGAGCAAAAATGTACTTTAATGAGATTGAGATGTAACAAATCGTAAAGTATGTGCGTTATAATTTATTGAAGGTAGATGGTTAAGTATAATAGGGAATAATTTGATGTGGATTCTATAGTACTTTTACATGATACGTATAACATATGAGTTATAGAGAAATAGAGGGTAGAAGTAATTATGATAATATATAAAATATGTTAATTTAAGTATTATTTAATGTAGAATTATGCTATATCAATGTAGTACGTAATTAATATATAGAAGGTTATTATTTAATTAGTAGGTGAAGCGTTATATTATGGCATAAGCGTATAGTTTTAGTGAATTATAATATTGGTTAGATTGTTGATGTGTTAATGAGTATACTTCTGAGAGAAATGGTAAATCAATATAAACAAGTATAATAATGTTAAGTATATATGGTACTGATAGGTGTAATATATAGTGAGTTATGTGTAAAGAAATAAATATATAGGGTGTCATGAGTGAGTTATTTAGATTAGTATTTATATATATACTAAAAGGTCAAATGGATTATACATTTTCTCAATGTTTATATGTAGTCTCTATATTACATTCTTAAGTCCATAATTTTTTTTTATTCAATTTAAATAATTTAATTATTATTATTATTGATTATTATTATTATGCAGGCACTTGAGGAAAAATAAAGGAGTCATTCAACTAGCAGAGGAACCACAACAAATTAAGAATCCAATTCCCATGAAGAGAAGTCCAGCACATTTGGAAATGCAAGATCCTGCTTTAACTTGCATTGGTTCTCCTGGACCCCGTAATGTGTTAAATGGCTATCATCCTTCCACCAAAATAGAAGATATAAATTCCTCCTTAAATGGTTATGCCAATGGCCATGAGTTTTTAAATGTTGGCTGTGCAAGAACGTTTGGTGTTCACAAGGTTAAAAGACGCCGATACGTAAAACCAAATTTGATTCTTAAGATAAGTTTAGATGGGATTTTAATAGTAAATGATTATCTTATTAGTACACATAAATATGATTATGAACATTATTTGGCAACTTTAAGTAAATTAGGAGCTAATTACGTTAGGAGACATTACAGAGTTATGTTTCACTTAAATGTGAATTTGTATAAATTGTTCAAAGTATATTGTGTTACTTAGGAACTTCCTGGTTATAAATTTCAGGTATGTAGATTGATTATGTTTTACTGAAATTTGTCTTAGTTTAAAATATTCAAAATATATATTATATTCCGAGCTTACTTGACTCATTTTGGGTCAATAAATATATTAAAGAGAACCAATCGGAGACATTCAGTAAACGTCCTGTTTGCCTCTATTATGGACATTACTCTATTATATTGATTTATTATAAGTACATTCAGAGGTTAATAACTTATATAGGCATTCCTTGATATGAAGTTATGAGAGATAACGTATTGTTTAGTTTACTGTATTGTTTAAATTTTTATTCAATACAATCTCATTTTGACGGCATCTACTGATCTATTTTGTATATATAGGACATCGTGTAAAAATATCAGAACGTTCTAGTTCTTCTTAAATAGGAGCTCAATATCTGCATTTTCACTAAGAAAAGCTTTAAGAAAGATCCTGGATACCATGGTTAAATACGTTATAAGCTCACGATTTATATGGTATACTATAGTTTTATTCTAATAATTTATTTATAAATTACAATCCTATCATTTTATGATACCGCTCTCTAACTTAATTGATTTTTATAGAGTATCAGGACAATTACGTGAAGATTACTAATGATACATCCTGTTCCTCTTATGGGCACTGCACTTTTTTGATTAAAAGTACAATCAGAGTTACTGGTTCCTGGTTAATAATAAAGTTACTAAAGATATAAATCAGATATTGGTTATGAGTTTGTAATTATATTAATAAATATCATCCTCTTTTGAACCTACTTACTTAACTGTTCTTATGTTTGGGTATATAAGGAGAAGAATGTATTTTGAATCAGTGCAGCTTAGTTACTCCTGTTTTCGTGGTGCGAGGAACTAGATTCAGTATTTGTTAGTTAATAGGTAAATATACAGAGTTATATGTATATGGCTTCCTGAAGGTTTACTAAGTATTAGCCTAGTAAGAAGAATGACGTTTTGGATTTTAGATTTTTAGTAGGTTGCTAACAGTTACCATGTAATTCTCATGAATCAATCAACAGGCAAGATCAGATTTATTATGTAACCCAATTATACTAAACTGTAATACTATTTTATGGGTATATAAAGGCTAATCGTGAAGCTTCAGAATACGTCCGTGATTCTTACTTAAATATGGGACATATGACTGCTCTTTTGATTATAAAAAGATAGATTAAACGTTAAAAGAAGCTAGGCTATGCACTGGTTATAAAAGTTTACTAGAGAATAAATATTATTGTTCCTGTTTGTCAAAATTGTATTATATTATATCAATCCTACTTATATATATTTTGATTACACATCTTAACTGACGTTTTTGAGGTATAAATGATACTAATTAGGATATGAGATCATTACAGACGCGTATATTCTGATTCATCTAACTTGGGTTATCACTGACACATTTTTGAAAATAATTTATAATTGTTAATTAATCAGTAGTTACTTGTGTATCTTTTTGTGTAGGCTTATTATTTTAATTACCAATATAATAATATATGTAGAACATAAATATATAGAGATATAACTTAAATTTTCCTGTCTTTGATCTTTATAATTTTCTTATAAAATCAAGAATTTCCACTCTTGAATTGAAAAATTATGATGCAACAAAACAATATAACCCGTCCTCCTCCATTTAAAAAGGTGTCACTTTGATCATATGATTTGGGCATAATACTCACATTTTTTAGTTATTTCGCTATTCAATGTTCATCAAAGTGGTGTGCTCGTATTTTTTAACATGATCGTTACTAACGCTAGTGCATCTACACAGATGGACAGAGCAGTAAAGCAAAGTAGGTAGTTTCTTACATTATATGAGACTCCTGATTACTTAAAATGATAATAAAACCGAATTATAAAATAAGGTGTGATTTTTTGTTCCTCATATAAATATAAATCATTATCAGCTATATTAATTCTTTAGACCCATCAAATATAAGCTGATCTTTTTTAGTGTAATATAAAAGGACTCATATCGTGCGATCCTATTCAGACTACCTGTTATCCTCTTAATTGAGCTTAGCTCTTTTGATTTAAAGTCAATAGAGGTTACTGGATCTGGTTTTAAAATAAGATACTATAGCGATACATAATTTGTTTACTGAGTATTGGTCATAATTTGTTATATTATAATAAATCAAGTTATACTTTATGATGTTATTTAAAAACTTATGCATTCATTTTTTGGGTATAAAGGACAATTCGTGGCATAGACGTCCTGTTCTCTTAAATTGGAACATGCTCTTTTTGATTTAAAAGTACAAATCAGAGTTACTAAAGAGCTTTCCACATAGAGTTATTAATTAAAATAGTATACTAGATAGATACATTATTATGGGTTATATTATAGAGTGTCAAATTGTTATATATATAATATGATAAATACATATTCCTTATTTATGGACACCTTACTAGAGTATTTATATCTTTATGTGGTATTAGTATAATAGGACCAGATATTCGTGAGTAAACATTCAGTACATCTACTTTGTTATATCCTGCTATAACTGGTGAACGCCTTTATCAATTAATATAAGTTTAATAATCAGGTTACTAGGCTTCATGGTTTTAAAATAATAGTTTATACTAGAGATAGCAAATTTGGTTACTGTTGTCAATATTTATATAATCTATCCCATTTGACCCATATACCCTAGCTTGATTATATATAATAATATTTATAGATATTAATATAAGGAAAATAATCGTGAGACATTCTATAGACTCGATCTTTAGTTCAGTCTTTAATTGGGGTAACTATTATATATATACTATAGTAAATATATAATTTTTATAAAAGTTCACACGCTCACTGGGCATATTGCCTATTCAGGAAGGATGGGAACGTCTCACAAAGGTACCATTGTTACCTTAGGCTTATTCGCACTCTGGCATGATCAACACTAGTCTCAAATTGGCGACTTACAGATTGGGTTCTGTTGTCAAAATTGTTTAAAATCACGCTCGTCTATCTTAGAAACGCCACTGTATATAGAACCTCTCTGGGATAAGGAACGAGCGGCTCGAGTAGTTAAGAACATTTACAGTAACGTCCTGTTTTCTCTATTAGCATTGGGATACTATTACTATGCTTTTTGATTTATAAAAAAGTAAAGATTAACGAGTATACTGCTTAATGGGTTCCACTGGTTAAAAAGTATATATTAAGAGATAGTATATAATATTATATAATATATACATTGTATACTTATGTTTGCTCAATTGTTTTATAATACAAAATCCCTCATATTTTGAAGTATCACTATATTATATTATATTATACTAGTATATAAATATATATTATATATATATATATATATTAATATATCACACTATAGTCATATATATATATATATATATATTATATTAAGAATTAATCAGGAACGGATCATAGGGGTAGCGGTATGGGTAGGTAGCTCTACCATATCTGATGCTTTTTAATAAAAAAATTAAATGGTAGCTAATTAAATTAAAAATTTATATGAAATGAAAAAAAAAGAAACAAACTAATAAATAGCAAAATTAACAACTACATTAGTTAATAACGTTATATACAATCAAATTAACTTTGGAAATTTCGTTCTACCAGTGTTCGTAGGTGAATTTTTATAACTACCGGTGCACATAACGGTAGAAGAGACGGAGTCGCATTGCAAACCGACCCGTGGTTCCGAATCCTAGTCGGATCTAGGTAGAGATAGTGTACCTAGAAGTTCTCCTTGAAGTGAGGGCATGCCAGAGTGTGACTTTTTAGAAAAAAAAAAAAAAAAATAGAATTTCATTCTCTTATAGTATTTTAAGGTCTGGCCAGCAAACATACCCGTCCTGCCAGACGTAAAAAGAAATCATCGTACATATATATTATATACGTATATATAATAGTATATTATATATATATATATTATATATATATATAAGTATTAAATATATATATTATAATAATATATATATAGTATATATATATATTATATATGACAAGTTTCTCTTACGTACAAAGCAAGGCAGCAGCATATTTGCCTGAAGTCCTTGCTTGGTTATTAAAATATTATTTTTATTACTACTTATTTTTATATTTATCTATATAAACTAAAATAATTAAAATAGGCAGATAAGAAGTAGTAGCTTTTTTATTGAAAAATAGCTTTAACAGCTTATCTAAGGAACAAAAACTTATTTTATTAAATCTGGGAAGGCCTACGTTTTTTTATTAATAACAGATAAAGTCAATGTTCAAGAGAAGATTTCTCTTGTTTATTATATTATTTATTATATTATATAATATATATATATTAATTATTAATTATATTCATATATTATTTATATTAAATAATAATAATAATAAAATAAACTAATAATCATAATAATAATACCCTAATATATATATAATAAAAATATAATAATAATATTATAATAATAATAATAATAATAATACCATTATTATTATTTAATATATTATTATGATATAATATAATATAATATATATATATAATATATATATATATATATATATAGTATATATATATTATATATACATTATATATATATAATATAAATATATATATATATATATATATATATAGCTCCTACTCCAATTAATCTTCCAAGTACGCCACTGATATATATATAATAATGATATATTATATATAAAATATAATATATATATATATATATATATATATCATAATATATATATATATACTATATACTGAGTAATGTAATATATATATATAGTAATATATAATATATATATAATATAAGTATAATTATAGTATATATATATATATAAAATATAATATATATATGATATTAATAATAATAATATCATATAATAAAATATATAATCTATACAAATATTATATATATATAATTATATCAGAGCGACTCCTTATGCTCATGTGTACGTAGCCTTAGCACGAGTTAACATTATTAAAACGTCGATCTTTTACAAATCTTCATGTACATGACTTCTCTTATTTTTGCGAAGTTGGTCAATGATGAAAAATATTTACATAATAATTATAAAAGATTATGTAAAATTAAACAAAAAGTGAAGAATCATCGCCACTTGGTATGCTACTTTTTCCATTTATAAAAAAGATAACGTTCGTGCTCAACACGAATAGAGGAGATTGGTGTTACGTGAAATCTTTATCCCTATAAATATTAATTTATTATGTTATTTGCATTTCTTAGTTACATTTTGATGTGCCACACAGGAGACAAGGAAATTACAATTTTAGGTGATCATGTAAATTTTCAACGGACAAATTAATCGCGAAGTATTTTTTCAAATGAAAGAAAAATTAAAAGGGGAAAAATTAAATTAAACTGAAAAAAATTAACTTTTTTTTTTGTAAATGATGAATTTTCAAATATAATTTAATAATATTGAAAAAAAAAAATGTAAAGAACTAAAGATATATTATTTTTGGGTTCACACCTAAGCTTATAAAAATTAGTAACTATTGCAATGTAATACAGTTAAATTTGATTTATTACCTAAAGGTTGTAAAGCATAGTTATAGATGTAGACGAATGTACACTACTTTTTTTTGTTTTTAATTAACGATACATACGCGTGTATACATGATGCCGTGAATGCATTGTAGACCGCACACGGACAGCCCGCGCACTCCCAGCAACACCTAAAATTAATCTTCTTTTTTCGTACAACATAATGAAACAACCTTAGCCTAGGTAAGCTTAAAATTCAAATTTATATGTATTTTTAGCCTCATGGTCGTAAAAATCCTCCTCTTAACTGACCCTATAAAATTTATGGACCCATTTTTTAATTATAAATACGGTGTGTCCCTTTAATTAAGTTATTGTATATTATATATATTATATATTTATATATAGTATATATATAATAATAATATAATTATATATATTATATATATAATCTATATAATATATATATACTATATATTATATAATATATATATAATATATATATATATGTAATAGGTCATAATGACCGATTCTTTTTTGCGTGCGGTCTAAAAAACTGCTGTGATTTCTTCTAAAAACTTTTACGTATACAAAAGTAATCTATTAAACAACTGTAACCACTTCCAACATTTCAAAATAGTTAATTCACTCCAATTCAAATCATAATTAATAAACAAATTTACCCCGAAGATGTGTCCCCCATCAGCGTCTACTTTTGTCTTTTTTTCTGTGTTTTTTCCCTTTTTTTTTTTTCGTGGTGTTTTCCTCCACTACTTTTACCCTTCTAACCTTCGCTTTTTACCCTTTTCCCCCTCCCATTCGCCCTCCCTACCAAGTACGAATTTTTTCGCCTAAAATTTCAAACATTTGAAATTGAATTGTTTAGTGACGAAAATTGGGTTTCAAATAACGTTAGTATCTACAGCATTTGAAAAAATAATGGTGTTTCATTGAATGCAATTGTCAAAAATCAGAATGATACATTTCTTAATTTTGTTTTTGTTGTCTTAAATTGACGTTTTTTAATTGAAATTTCAATATTTGTTTTTATATCCAGTAATACCAAATTATTCTCATTATACACGAGTTATAATTTTAAATGAACAATATTTTTACACGTTCCTCATAAAAATTACGCTTTTGCTGTAAATTTACATTAACAAATTTAAGAACTCTTAAAAGTAGTACCTCAAATCATCAGTTTCTACATTTGGAAATTATTTGGTAATTCTTAAAATTTGAGTTTTTAACACGGTATTTTCAAGCATTTGAAAAAAATAATGTGTTGTATTGTTCTGGGAACAAATTTTCAAAAAGCAAAAAAGCGAAATGTTTACTAATGAGTTTTTAGCGTATTCTTAAATTTGACTACGCAAGGAGACTCCTTTAAAGATTTATCAGGATTCTTTTTAATAAACCAAATATTTTTCAAATTAGTTGTGAAAACCTGTTTTAATAAAAATTATTAACTTTTTCTAAAATGTACGCTTTTTTCCTAAATTTTCAACATTAAAAATTATCGACATTTTTCTAAAAGTAACAAATTTTTTCCTACAATTTCAAATTTGAAAATTATTTTGGTAAATTTCTTAAAATTGAGTTTTTTAAACGGTATCTCTCAGCATCTTGGATGAAAATACGAATGTGTTTCATTAAAATGTTATTTCAATTTAAAGAAGCAGAAAAGCGAATTTATTAATAGTTTTATAAGGTGTCTTAAATTGACCATTTTTTTAATTGAAAATTTTCAATATTTAGTTTTAATATACCTCCCACTATTTTTCATTAGTTTTGGCTTCTATATCCTTTATTTTCTCTTATCTTCATATTTATTCTATACTCTATATTCCTTGTTATCTACTATTACTATCTACTATCATATCGGTATTATACTATAAATATAATAATATATATAATATATTCATATATATTATATAAATTATATATTATATAGATTAATAAATATATAATATATATATTATATATATATATATATATATAGTAAAAATAGCTATATAATATATATATTATATATTATCATATATTATATAATATATAGTTATTTATATATAAATATATATTATTATAATATATATATTATATATATAATATATTATATACAGTTACCGTAAGATATATATATATATTTAATTTATACTATATATTATATTATATATATATATTAATATATAATATAGTATATATATATATATATTATATATTATAGATACATGTATAATATATATATATGTTATCAACATTACTCATAGACATATATGAATACTAATCATTATCTAAAAGTATTATTTTAATATAAAATATTAAAGAATAAATATTATTTTTTTTTTTATTAAAATAATAAAGCGGGGAAAAAAAATATATAGGTAATTTGAAGGTATTCCCCTGTAAGTTAATTGTATATAATACAACTATTTAATATGATATATCAGCCTTGAATTTAAATCAAAACTACCAACCAAATTTATATTCATAGACAATAGGAATTTAAATTCAGTACGTGTTGTGACAGAGGAATAATTGAATGCCACTAGCTGGCATCCATCGCTCTCCAATTAACTAATAAATAATTTAACTGAGCATTACTCGTTAAGCTACTAATATTCGTCGACTATGATATAGCGCATGCATTAGGGTTATAATATAATAAGTATTAGAATGATAATATAATGATAGATATATGTATATATTATTATATATAGTATATATATTATATATATATATAATATATTAGTATATATATGTATAGAACTAGTAATAGTAGTAGTATAGTTATATATAAATAATTATATTATATATATTATAGTATATATACATATAATAAGTATATAATATATAATATATATATATATATATATTATATATATATATATAATTATATAATATATAATATTATATATATATATAATAGTATATTTATATATAATAATATATATAATATATAATTATATATATATATAGTTACTAGAGATAGCTATACTTTATTTATACTAGAGATTTATACCAATTACATCAGAGACCACTCCTACACTCGGGCTTGCGAAGAAGTTATTGTAGAAAACGATCGTCTCTAAATTTCTAAAGGTATGATAAATTCACTTCTTTTTTTTTTTTTTTTTTTTTTTTTTGGATTTTTTTTTTTTTTTTTTTTTTTTTTTTTGCGAAAATTGATTTATGGTTTTAATATTTTATTTATACATGAATAAAGAAA
>JABUQX010099681.1:0-35000 GCA_015478945.1 Trachelipus rathkii
AACAGAAATTGTAAGTTGGACCGTTAGAAAAATTTAAACAATCTAATCAATGCTATCAATGGCGGAGGCAAGGACATTTCGCAATGGGAATCACTTTACGGACTTCGGAAACGGATCGGAGGGGGGTTGTTACGCCGGAATCAGCCCTCTGAGTTCAAAGTGGGGTAAAATTATCATAATCCCTATGTAGAATGGAAAAAGAAGTACAGGGTGTGTGGATTCTGGATGCACTAAGTCGATAGGTACAGCTCGGGCTTCAGTGCAGAGGAGATGGTACCCTCAGAGAATATTCAAGTTGCATTGTTGATCGGAAGAAGGTCGAAAGTGAGGGAAATCACAATTCAGTGACTATCGAATTAGATGGAAATACGATAAAATCTTTCGAGGTTGTAAGTGTGAAAAAAATCATTATGTCGGAGTAAGGCGTATAATATTAGGATTGGATGTAATTTAATAAGCGAATTCGGGGGAGTTTTTCATCGACTAAGGGGGAGCTCCTTTTGGGAAGTTCAAAGAAGAAAATGAAAAGTGTTTTTACTAGCCAGAGAAGGCGCTGAGAAGTCTTGAACGGATTGACGATTGCGATTCTTCTCAGGAGAGGTTCACGACGGAAAGTCTTTGGACGGTAAATGGAAAAATGGAAGGGACGAGAGCCGGTGTTCAGAAATCAAGGTGGGAGTCTAGCGAGAAGAATCTATGAGTGAAAAATAGAATTAAAATATGATCATGAAAATTGAAAATGATATGAAGTAGAGGAATTCTTGTACCATGGAAGGGGAAGAGGAGAGAGGGGTGAATTCCTTTGAGTGGCAGGTTTTGATCGCAGGGAATCAAGGCCAAGGTGAGACGGGTGGTTGGATTTCTCAAAGAAGATTAACTAATTCTGTAAATGTGTCATCATTGGGGATGAAAACTTCGGTTTGTGAAAGATCATAGGAAATGGCGAACGAGTAGAGATGGAAAGACATTGTACTTGATCTAAAGGCCGCCTTCTTTCACAATGGAGAGATCGATAGAAAGTTTGTGGAAACACTCAATTGGTTACGATATTAAGGGGAGAGTATTTTGTCGATTACAAGGTTAGGCTTTGGGGTTGTCGCAGTGCCCCGAGGGTAATGAACAAAAAATTTTGAGATTTCTTCGAGAAATTGACGAGGGAATTGGAAGGGCGACCGATTCTATATATTGTAGATGTTATTTTGGGTGGTTGTGGAAAATTCTATCTTGTCGAGAGGAGGTGAGGAAGCATCTATTGAATTTTGGGCTCGTCACGAAGGATCCAGAAAATGTGGTTGGAGGAAAGGTGTTAGGACTTAAGATTGCAAGAAATGCCGAAGGATTGATTAGGTTTTCGAGAGGGAATACGATCCCGATCATTAAGAATGAGGAGATATCAAGAAAAGAATTATTTTCGATTTGTGGAAAATTAATTGGGCAATTAATCCGGTGCGGATGGTTTGATGGTTGTGTATAGGCTATTTAAAGAGAAGTTGCTGAAGGACGCGGTGATGGAGACATTGGAACAGCTGTAAGGAAAGTTCTTGTAGAGTCCTTGGAAAGCTGTAAGAAAGATGATCCAGTGAGAGGTAGCTGGTTTGTTGAGAAGGGTGTAGAAGGGGTTATTTGGTGCGATGCAAGCAGCATTGCTTATGGAGTGGCGTTGGAGATAGGAAGAGAAATTGTAGAAGACTCAAGTTGGTTGAGGAAGAAGACGGATTGCGGTCATATAAAAGTAGCAGAATTAGAAGCCGTTGTGAAAGGAATAAATCTTTGTTTGAAGTGGGGATTAAAGAGAATAACAATAATGTGTGATTCCAAGACGGTTGTAAGCTGGGTGGACAATGTGATTCATTTCAAGATGTAGAGTGAAAACAAAAGGGACTGCGGAGATGGTGGTGAAAAGACGTCTGGGAATTATTGCTGAACTTGTGAAGGAATTTGGATTAAGTTTGAAGATAATGTTAGTACCCTCGGAAGAAAACAAGGCTGACAAGTTAACAAGAATATTCGGTAAATGGCAAAGGAGAATGGGAAAGTGCGAAGAAGAGGTTTGTGGAATGTCGGCGATGGATTTGAAGAGGATGCATGACCAAAACCATTGCGGGGTAGACAAAACTTTATATGCTGTCAAAAAGCTTGATTCGGGGGTGAGAAGAGAGGAGGTGGTGGAATGTGTAAAAAGTTGTGTAAAGTGTCAGTTGTCCAAGCCCAGGAAGATGCTGGGGCGGAGAACTTGCCGTTGAACAAACTTGGAAAAGGTTAGCTGTTGATGTGACCCATTTTGGTAGGGGAAGGTATTTGTCGTGTGTGTGGATTGCGGACTGAGTAGATTTGCAATATGGAAATTTCTTAATAACGAGGGAGGGAAAGAGATCTCGAGGAAGTTAGAGGAGGTGTTTTTTAGAACATGGTTTGCCTGAAGAATTAATGGTTGATAATGCGGCGTCTTTCAGGTCGTTGAATGTGAGGGAATGTCGTGAAAAAATGGGGAGAGGAGGTTAAAATTTCAGAGCGGCTTAGAAGGAATTTGTGTAATGGAATTGTGGAAGAGAAAACCATAGGACTGTGAAAGAAATAGCGGCGAGAATTCAGGAATAGTGTAATTGAAGGGAAAGTTCCTGTTTTGGGTAACAATTTTATTCAAGGGAGGGGTGAATGAAGAATCCTGCCCTTGGAAAGTAAATATATATAGTAGCATATGGAGGCATCTGAAAGAGATCTGTAAGTCAGCGCGGAAGTTTTGTAGAGACGTGTTTAGTGGTTGGAGATGTGGTTCTGGCGCTGAAACAAATGGAGTGAGGTGTATCTACAAAGTGGGGTAACAGGAAAAATCACTCAGAGATTTTGTCGACATATTTCGATTTACAGAAGAATAAAGATTTGATCGATCCAAGTTTTTTTCTTGTTTTTGTTCGATCCAAGGGGCGTGTGGGGAAACTATTGACATATGGTAACATTTGGAATGAAGAATATTGGGCGCTCCACAACATTTTAGTTGAGCAATTCTCTTGTGAATAGTAATATAAGATAAGACAATTTAATATTTTAAGAATTTTATTCTATGTATTGATCGTCTTTTAATAAACTTTTGACGACAAGTACATTTTCTTCCTATTCCTACAAAGTATATTATTATTTCTTGACACTTTATTATTATAATTTATTAATTAATTCACTTATTATTTATTATTATTATTATGTGATTTGTATTATTATTATTATTATGATTATTATTATCTATTATTATTATTATTAATTATTATTATTATTAATTATTATTATTATCATTATTATTATTATTATTAATTCATTATGATTATTATTATTATTATTATTATTTATCTTATTTATTATTATTATTATGAATCTATTATTATTATTATTATTATTATTATTATTATTATTATTATTTATTATTATATTAATTATTATTATTATTATTATTATTATTATTATTATTATTATTTACGTTATTAAAATTAGAAATTAGACTTGTAAATAAAATAATATCCTATTATTAAAGAAATTATTATTATGTTATTATTTAGTCATTATTATTATTATTATTAGGATTAGGATTATTATTAGGATTATTGTTTGTCAGCTATTTATTTTTCGTTTTTGATTATTATTAATTGAATTATTATTTTATTATTATTATATTATTATTTATTATTATTATTATATTATTATTATTATTATTATTAATTATTAATTATATTATTATTATTATTATTATTATTATATATTATTATTATTTGGTAATTGTGTTTCTTTTCTTATTCCCTTAATATTATTATTATTAATTATTATTAATTATTATTATTATGTTATTATTATTATTATTATTATTATCTATCATTATTATTATTATTAATTATCAGTTTATTATAATTTATTATTATTTACTATTTGATTATTGAAATTAATTATTATTATTATTATTATTATTTATCTATTAATTCATTATTAACTATTATTATTAGTAGTTATTAATTATATTTATTTATTTAGTTATTTATATAATTATTATATTTGCGATTATTTATTTTATTATTTGATTATTGTTATTATTAATTTATTTATTATCATTATTATCCCGCTTTTAATTATTATGATTATTTTTCATTGAGTTTTTTAAAAGTAAAAATTTTATTATTACAAAGATTTATTATTATCTATTAATTGTATTGTATTATTATTTATTTATTATTTATATTCATTTTTTATTTTTATTAGTTTAATAAAAAATAAGAAGTTCATTTTTATAATTTTTAATTAGATTTTAAAGAAAGTCTTTTTTTTTATTTTTTTAATTTAAAATTTAAAATTTAATTTTTTTAATTTGAATTTTGATGTTTAAAAAATTTACTTATTATTATTAATTTTTGTGATCTGATTATTATATTTTGTGATGTGGAATTATTTTTTCTAAGTGTTTATTATTATTTATTATGTATTAGTATTATTATTATATTTATATTATTATTATTATTATTATTATTGATTATTGATTTATTATTTATAATTTTATGATGATTGGTTATTTTATTTTTTATTATATTATCATATTATTATCTATATTATTAAATTATTGTTATTTTTATCTATTATTATTATTATGTTATTATATCTCCATTATTATTAGAGCACTTGAATTCATTAGTGTTATTATTATTGGGTATTATTCATTAATTATTATTATTATTTATTATTAGTGGTGTGTTTGTTTATCTTTATTATTTGTCTTTGTTATTATCTTGATTATTATTATTATTATTCTGTTATGTGGATTTATTTTTTATTATATATTAATTTTGCCTTCTATTATTATTATTAATCTATTATTATTTATTATTATTATTATTATTATCGTATTATTAATTATTATTATTATTATTTCTTATTAATTTATTACCAATTTATTAACTCTTGTATTTCATTATTATTTATTATCATTTATTTTTATGTAAATTAAATAACGTTGATGTATTATTAATTATTATCTCTTATTAGTATTATTTATTTTTAGGTTTTATTATATATTTATTTATTATTTATTATTATTAATTATTATATTTCAATTATTATTATTAATTATTTATTATTATTATTTATATTATTATTATTCTTAAATTATTATTATCATATTATTATTATTGATTAGTTTTTAATTTTTTAGTAGTAGTATTTTTAGTTATTATTATTAGTATTCTGTTATTTTTATTATTATTTTCGATTATTATATATTATTTTATTATATTATTTATTTTATTATATATCTGGATTATTAGTTATATTATTTCATGGTAGCCTTATATATCTGATTAGTATGTGTTTGTTATGTATATTATTATTATTATTTTGTATTATATATTATTATATTATAATTATCTATGTATTTATTTATTGCATTACTGTATTATTTAGTTATTTATCTGTATTTATTATTATTATTAGTATTATTATTCGTTATTCATACTTATTATTATTATATTATTATCATTATTTTAAATGTATATTATATTATTATTATTATCATTATTATTTAGTTTAATTAGTAGTATTATTATTATTCATTATGATTATTATGTCATTATATATTGTGATTATTAATTATTATTATTATTATTATTTTATAGTATTAATTATTATTTTAATTATTATTATTCTTATTACTGATTATTATTATTACTTATTGATTATTATTATTATTGATGAAGTGCGGTACGCAGTTGTAAACCAAACATAGGGTTCTGAGTTCATGTCATTAAATTATTGTGAGTTTCCAGACTTTCAAATATGTTTTTTTATTTAAAAATTCACATATTATTAATTTTAATATTTTTCTTTTCTTATTAAAAAGTCTTCCTATTTCTAGTGTATTAACATTGTACTTGGTAAATTCCCTTTCATTAAATAATTGTTAATTTTAAGGACAGAAGCAATCTTGAGAAATTTCAGGTAACGTTTCCCAATAGAGTTAATATGGACATGGTGTTATGCTAGTGAGGAATTATTATAATTGTTGTAACTCTGGGAATTTTGTTCATACCTAACATGACATGCTAAATATGTTAATGGGAAATGTGTCTGGATTTACGTTAGCACGTTCTAAACAAGGTGGTCACGATGAAATTGAAACAATGATAACTATCCTAGTAGGATAAATAAACAACTTTTAAAAGGTTCAAAACATCACAAT
Organism: Trachelipus rathkii; assembly: GCA_015478945.1. Taxonomy (NCBI): domain Eukaryota; kingdom Metazoa; phylum Arthropoda; class Malacostraca; order Isopoda; family Trachelipodidae; genus Trachelipus; species Trachelipus rathkii. Next base: position 6,206 of record JABUQX010099681.1, read on the forward strand.
TAAGAAGCGAAAGCTCGTCTCCTAGTGTTAGATTTCCTTCAAGAGGGCACAGCCTTAACAAATATTGGCAACAACTTCTAAAGATTACCAAGCCTCACATTTTTCATATGAAACTTGAATACACAGGGATGGAACAGAATAGATGTTTAAATTCTTTGCATTAAATTTGTTTGCTCAAATGTATGTTATTGGTTTTTTTCTCATTTTCAAAGCAGAGAAAGATTTAATTCGGTTGTAGAACTTCGGCAGATTTTTTACGATACTTCTCTTTAGTATTTAACAAATGTAGAAAAGAAAATTTCTTGGAGCAGGGTTCATCTGTTATTTCCTTATTTCTGTTTCTTACTTCCTTTTATGAAAGGTTTTGCCTTTTCACCCACGATCAGAACCTATATTCGGGAAATGGTAAATAAATAAAAAAATAAAAAGACATCAAATTCTCGCATCCTCATGGAGAGATATAAGGACCCGAGCTTTAAAAGTGAGAGAGGATTTAAATTCAGCAGGATATACAGAAAATAAAACAGAACAGAGGTACATGGAAGGGAGGAACATCAGTGAACAGGCCTAAAGTTGATTGCGTACAGTAAAATATATATATATATATAATATATATATATATATATATATATATATATATATTAGTTATATATATATATATATATATATATATATACTATATAATATATATAAATATATATATATATATTATAGTATATATAAATAGTATTATATATATTATCATTATATAATATATTATATAATATATATAGTATTATATATATATATTATATATATAGTAATATAGTATATAGTATTAAATTATATATATACTATAATATATATCAAGTAATATATAATATATATGGAATTTTATATAGTATTTTATTGTATACTAAATATATATATATTATATATATATATATAAATATATAATGTAGTATATATATGATAATATATGGTATATGATTAATTTTGATTATAGGTGTATAGTTATATATATATATATATAGGTTATTATAATATATTAGTAGTATATTAATATATATTATATATATATATATTATAATAGGGTATATATAAATTTATATATATGATATATATATGTTATAATATCTTATGGTATATATATATATATATATAATATTATATATATATATATATTATATATAATATATATATATATATACTACTAACTATATAGTATTAGTATATATATATATAAATATATATATATATATATATGATTATATTACTAGTTCATATAAGTGAACCTACGCACAAAATTATTAAGTAGGTAATAGGTATAGGTGTATCGTATATATATATTATATATATTATATAGCCTATATGTAGTAGACTTATATATGATATACAATATATATAATATATATAGTATGATAACTATTAGGTATATAATATAGTGGTATATAGATATATAGCTGATATGTAATTAGTTAATGTACTAGTATTTAGTAACTCATATATATAATAAGTATATGTATTATATATATTATATATTATATATGTTGATATACATATAATATATATATAGTGATATATATAGTTTAGATTTCAAAGTGGAAGGTTGTGCTATATGTTGTGCCGTCGTTTAGGTAGCTATAGTGAGTATATATATTATATATAGTACTTTATAGTATATATATATATATATATATATCTAGATTTTTATGAACCTACAGATAGGTGTATAAATATATAATATAGTATATATATAGTGTATACTATTATAGGTATGAGTAGTATAGTATTATTATAGTATATACTATATAGTATTATATAGTATAGTAATATATAGTATAGGTGATATAATATATATAATATCGTATGGTATATATTGGTATATATAGTATATATTATATATATTTCACGATATATCATTTGTAGTGAAAGCGTACAATGTGCTTAGCAATGTAGTTATTATTGTGTGACTGTGTAGTATATGTAGTATATATTATATATATTATAATTTATTACATTTATATAGTATAGTTTATTAGTTATACTTAGTAATATAATATAAGGGGCCTATATATACATATTAGTAATATATATATATAATATAATATATTTTATATAGTTTATATTTATATAAAAATATAATATATTATATATTAAACTTATATATGTACTCATTATTATATAGGTAGTATAAAAGTTACAATGAATGTATGACATGGTGAATGTATTTTATTCAAGTAAGGTGCAATATATGTGCCTGCATATAATTTTGTTGTACTTTTATACACCCGAACACACCACATCATGTAGAGTATTAGAATATAGATATATATATATAATAGTATATATATATATTTATGTAATATTACTATGTACTTGGGATAAGAATGTAATATATATAGTTAGAGAGAGTAAAAAAATATGTTGAGACTGCGAGACTTTTTTTCGTCTTCTCAGTTATCCAGCTATACAAGGGCCTTATCCGCCTTGTATGGATAACTGCTCTCATATCTGGGGAGGCTTCTTGGTTTTCACCGGTTTTGTGGAGCAGGGTCGATCAATGCCAAAAGACTTATTAGCTCTTCCGTACTTTCCACTTCACTTGACCCTCGTATCTTGCGGGCGCGATGTTGGTGCTTTATCTCTTTTCTATAGGTATACCTGCAGTGGCAGATGCTCGAGGAACTTGTAACTCGCGTACCACACCTTTACGACGCCCCGTAGGACAAGGGGTGCTGTGTTCTGCACATGAGTTTTGTGTGGATATTGTAGTCGCAGGCTAGTACGTCTTGCAGTGCTTCCTTCTTTCGCTGCACCGATTGTGGTGTCTGTATCTGTTTGGAATTCTTCTCCAGCTCTTCTGTGGTTCGCTTGCTGAATATTCAATTCTCCGCTCTACTGTTCAGAGCTTGTGCGTCCATGTGCTCATCTGCGTAAATTTGCGTTAGATGGATAGCTTCTGAGAGGTGTAACACCCCCTCCTTGAATAGGGCCTGCCCGTGAGTGGTGATTTATAACTATAAAATACAAATATAAAAATGAAATATATATACTATAATATTATATATGATATATATATATATATATATATAATATAAGAATAATATATATATATATATATAAATATAATTATATATATATACTATATATATATAAATATACACTGTGATATACGTTATCTATATAGCCTAGCGTATTATATATTGTTAGTATATATAAATATATATTACTATATAATATATTTGATATATATTATTTATTATTATACAACAAATGAATATAATTTTATATATAGCATAAGTATAAATTCTATAATATATATTAGCTATATAATATATGATATACCTTATATAATATATATTATCATATATGGTTATATAGGGTACATTATAGTATATAGTATATAGTAGTATTAAGACATTTTATTTGCATCTATATAGCAGGACATATACACATAAATCGTAAGTATTTTATATATACAATATATATATATATATTATAGCCTATATAATTATATATATATATATTTATTATCTATACTATATACTATTAACTAACTATGTATATATACAATATATTATATCTATATATATATATTAATATATATCGTACGTATAGTATAGCATTAAGATATTAATATTTTTGATCGCGGGGGAAAACTTTTTCTTTCTTACTTTATTTATTGCTAATTTTGTCGTAGCAGTTGTGCATATAGCTATTCTGTATATGTATAGGATAGTATATATGAAATGATATATACTACAAGTAGTATATAGTAAGGGGAATAGTAGGTATTGGCTGTAGTGAGTATTGATAGGGTTGTATATTATAGAATCTATTATATATATAATGTATATAGATATTATAGGTATAGTTATCTAGTATATATAGACAAATAGCGTTATAGTAGGTATTACTCAGTATAGCGAGGGTAGGGTAGTGAATGCTCGGTTAAAACGTTTAACTTTACAAATTGTTATAATATATTATCAATTTTGGGGCGTGAGTGGCTGTACTATATTATAGGTTATAGTTACTAACATGTTGTAATATGATACTTATATAGCACGTAGATTAGTCTATGTTTTATATAGGCGTATTAAGCTCGTATTATATATATATTATATAGTAGGGGGTGAGGTATGTATATATCCCCTATATAGTCTTATACATCATCTTATATATTACTTCATATATTAATGAGTATATATATTATATATATTTACTATATATATATATATATAGGTATTTATAATATTATTATAGAGTATATATATATATATATATATTATATATATAGTTTATATTAAGTATACAATAAATATCGTTATAGTATAGTACGTATAAATATTAGTATTACGTATATAGTATATATATATATAAGTACTATGATATGATTTAGGATAGCTATAATAATATACCGTAGTAGTCTATATGATATTACTAAACAGTATATAGTAGTTTGGGAATATATATATAATCTATACTATAATAGTATATAGTAGTACTTATATATTATAATTATCATAGTTATGGTAGGTGTAGTAGATATTATATAGTATATATAGCTATATATATTACTTATAGTATATATATGTACTATGTGCTATCAATATGTAATGTATATTTATATTATAGTATATATATTATATAGTATATTATTAGTCACCGTTAGGGATACGTATATTATATCTATATATTCTTCTATTTTATAATTCCGCGTATATTAATATATTATACAATACTTGATATGTTTATATTGCCTCTTGGTATAGGGCTTGTGTATCTATATTAGTATATATAGGTGTATAGCGGGCCTGTTCGATATAGGTCATATATATATATAGTTATATAGCCGTATATAATATATATATATATAAATTATATATACTTTTTAAATTTATGCATAGTAACATTTAATTTATATAAGTATATAATATTATTATGCTATACACTGTTATAATATTGTACTATATATAGTATATATATGATATTATACTATACGTATTATATATAGGTTACCCCTATCGCGTATAAGTGAGAGTAGTAGTACTACGTATCTTATTATGCTCGGTCATTCATAAGTTTCATTGCTAATGTATATAGTATCGTAAGGTATATAGTAGTATATATAAGTATAATTTATAATATATAATATATAATATATAGTATATATAATATATATTCTATATAATATATATAATATATAATATATAGTATAATATAGTATATATATATATTATATAGTATATATATAGTTATATATACTATAGTATATATTATATATATATATAGTATATATATATATATATATATCCATGGGGGATAAAGAGCAACTAGTTAAAAATTTTGACCTTTGATGTGGGATCAAAAATCAGCATTATCTGATATAACTGAAGTAAAAGATTTTTTTTTTTTTTTTTTTTTGGTTTTATATAACCTTCCTGAATGTTTTTTCTTAGAAAAGTTTTCTGGAAATATGCTAACATTAATATTTTTAAACAAATTTTGAAATATTATGTATCAGGAAATTTTATTTTTGCGGGGGGAAAACGGTCGGTTGGCATTGGGGGGGAAAGTGGTCCAACTGATATTATTTGGTCAATGCTATTTTATGTGGCTTCTTATTTAAATTAATATCAAAGGATAATACAAAGTAGAGTAGAGATCTTAAAAAAATTGGGTCAAATATATGTTACTTTCTGGTATTTTATTATTAGTTTTAATAACAAAATTCATTTGCATTCATTTTTCAAAAAATTTTCAAGTAAAATTATTACAATTCTAAAAATAATTTATTTATACTGTGAATAATTAAAAAACTATTAACCCAAAGTTAAAAAATTATAATATAGATTATAGTAATACTCAGTAAATATAATTTTACAGCCAATAATAGTTTTATATAATATTTTATAGTCATATACTATATATATATAAGTATATAGTATATATTTTAATATATATAGTGTAAGAATATATGGTAGTTGTATTATTAGTAGATAGCTATATAAGGATATTATATTACTAAGTAGATATCATGATATATTAGTACGTAATTACTATAGTAGTATTATGTCTATAAGCGCCGCTTTAATATATGAATTATATAAAGACGTCCCAAACTTCATTAATAAATACTCAAGTCAAGCGTTTAAGATATATTGTATATAAGTATATACTATGCTGACTACCTATGTAGCTATATATAGTTAATAGGTAAAGACTAGAGGTTAATATATATAGTATCGTAGTGTAATTATATATGTACTATATATCTATAATATATAGTATACTATATATATAGTACTAAGTTATATATATATAATATATATATATATGCTATATCTATCTAAGTTTTTATATATTTATATATATAATTTTGGACTGATAGGCGCTTATGATATATATATGATAGTATAATATTAAATTGGTAATTATCACTGGTTACTTATACTTATGCTAATAATAATATAATGATATATGAGTTATATGTATATTACATAACTAAGGTTAAGTGTTCATTTTATAAAATTACCTGAAAAAGTATACTATATTATAATAGGTATTGTGAGTAATTTGTGATGCTGAAATATCTTTGAATAATTAATAATGTCCGATAGTAACTATAACTACCGTAATTTATCATATATATTGTATACCCTCTATATATAGTTGATATTAGATATTTATATAGGTATATAGAGATTCATATAGGTCGTATTATATATTATATATAAGTATATAAGGGGGGGGGGGGTTTTTATTTTTTTTAAATCCCCCCCCCCCCCCGTAAAAAAAATTAAAAAAAGGCGCTCCAAAAAAAAAAAAAAAATAATTGGGTGGGTTTTTGAAAAATATATATATATATATGGTTATTATCCGTATAAAGCAAAATATGTTTGATATAGCCATTATTAAGTTAATAGATTGGCGTCAGTTCCCGCATTTCCTTTTAGAGATGTTGGCATCCCGTGGCCCTCCTTAAAACGTATCTCTTTTTTTTTCCACGATGTCGAGCGAAGGAAGATGAGAAGCGAGATAATGATGCCTCCCGCAGACACAGTTTTGTTCGACTCTTACGCCATGTACAGGGAGAGAATCCCCCCTCGAGTTTCTCTTGTTATAGTGCATTAAGATCGTTTTATGTTTCTTTATGTGTGTAAATGGGGCTAATAGCCAGTTGGTATAGGGCTTTTTAAGACCTTTTTTCTCTGGGTGGTTGGAATGGATAGGAAGTAATCGCGTTCCCTTTTTTTATATATTTTTTTTTTTTTCTTTCCTGATGTTTATTTTTCTAGAGTTAAAGTCAAAAATCGTTCTTATGAGGATTATCTATAAGAGTGGAAATCCTAACAACTTTTTGTTACATTTATATAGGAGTTACATATTACTATTTCTTTCTTATGATCCTTTGAGATCCTCCCACTATAATGGAAAATGTAAACGACATAAACACACAGAAAGCGAAATGGGTGGATGGGGGAAGAGGTATACAAGTAAATATAAAAGTATGAAAGGAACTAATTTTTTCCACTCCCTCAACCAAGCAACCAAAATTTTCTTTCTTACTGCATAATAAAAAAATAAATGCCTCATCCGTTTAACAGAAGCTATAAATAACAATTAAATTATAACACAATTATATTAAATGTTCGCTTCTCCTAATTCTAGCATTATAGATATGGCCGAATCTTTCTTTCCTTAAGCGCCAAGTTTCTTTATTATATAATTTCCTTCAACTACTGTTTGATCATTGGAGAATTTACGGTTTGATGCTTTTAAAAACATCTATAGGCGTTTCCGTATTCAATGTTTTATGTTCTTTATCCTTTGTATAGAGCATATTTAATCTTCTCTAAACGCTATAGAGCTTGAAAGCATTTTGAATACCCATAGTTTGCATTGAAACTTGATGGAATGTATACAAAGAGGATAGGCTATTTAATTCGAATTGTATTTTTTAATAAGAAGCTCTTATTGAGAAGGTGTTTTTTTTTTCTGTATAAAATTTAATGACTTTTCTTTACTATTTATTTTTGTTCTCTTCATATTTTATTCCTTAGATCCCTGTTAATTATAAGTCAAGTTTTTTTTGTATATTTTAGATCTACAAAATTAAAATTATGTTTTTATTTATTATCTCATTCTATACTTTGTTGTTTTGTGCTAGTTTTGGAATTTAATCTGTTCTAATCTTTCGGAACCAGTCTATTATTCGCACATCTTTCTTCTTTTTTTAATTATGGTTTTTATTAAACGATATCTTTATCATGTAAAAGAGATTCAGCATTGTTGACAAGAAAATTTATTACCCAGAGTTTGCATAACTTTGGCTAATGTTATTTTCTTTTACTAGTTAGTCCATGTAGTTGTATGGGAAGAAACATAGCATTTACCAAAATATTGGTAAGGAGGCCAGTTACTTTTATTGATTTTGAAACTATCTACAAAGAAAAAACGACTCCGATACAAATGATGATCCTATTATAGTTGGGGGAAACAAGTTAAAAACAATGTTTACCCAAGTTTTGATAAACTTTGTCATAGGTAAATATCTTGGCCTGCTCCTCACCAAGCTACTAGTGTTTTCCAAGTGATAGAGTATTTAGCAATGATGGAAGTCTTATATTTATAATAAAAAGAAAATATCTATTACTCTCTTTTAGTTTACAAGAAAAAAAGACTAGGAAATGAATTGGTGTTTTCTCAGCACAAAGCTTCCTATATTAATTGAATTTCAATACTAGTTAAAAAAGTATATACGCTCCCTTCCTATTGCTAAAATTCTTTTTCATTTAGTATCAGTCCTGAGTGGGATAAGATGGTTTTGGTAAGGGGTGCATTTGACGTTCAGGGTCCCGTACAATCAACTGTGTAAACAATTATATACTTTAATATATTGTGGTAAACTTCGAAATATATTAGGTATTATATTATATATGAGGTAGCCTTACTATATCTATATAATATATAATTAATAATAATAATATAAATATATATAAAAATAATTATATTACTATATATAATAAAAATATATATATATAAATAATAAATATATATATATATAATATTATATTATATATATATAATATACTGTATAATAATATATATCTTATATAATAATATATATAATACTAATATTAATAAAGCGTATATATATATATATATAATTGAATATAATATAATCTATATATATTATATATATATATATATATATACTATATATATATATTAGTCTACATGGGCTAGGCAGGATTTCCTTATTAGGGGTTGGGGTCAATAGGTTCGATTGTGGATATATTATTTTAATTATTTATTATATATATTATTATATTTTTTAAATTTATTATTTTATTAATATATTTCTTTATACTATTTTTATCTTATTCAAATTTAAAACATTATATTTATGTACATATTTTACAAGATTTGAATATTTATGTTTTATTATGTTTATTTATATTTTTCTATTTTATATATTTATTTTTTTTTTATTATTTATATATTTGTATATTGTATATTTATTTATTTTATCTATTTTTTAATATTTTATATTTACTATATGTATATTTATCTATTTCTATTTTATTTATTTATTTATATATTATTATATTTATATATATAATTTTATTCATATATATTATTTTATTTATATTTTTTTATTCTAAATATAATATACAAATATATATTTATATAATGAGTATAGGGTGATCTGATTATATTAGCTAATTAAATACTATATATATACTTATATATATAATATAATTTAATTATAATATATACTTATATATATTTATATAACTAATTATATACTTATATACATATATATATATTTAATAGGTCTTTTATTGCTGTATATATTATTTTTTATTTTTCAGCAATTGTTTTTTTTTAAATGTGTTGTCTGCAGCTGACTATCAACGGTCAACGGGCGCCTTCCGTGATTGATTTAACAGCGTTTGGCCAGTCGTATAATGGTATCGACATATTGAAAGTTTTAAGCGGAGTATTTATATGTAGATAGAATCCACTTGTATAAAAAAGCACAAATTTGGTGACTTTAACCCAATATGAAAACGAAAAACACATTAAACTTTTAGAAAAAATAATAAATACGTTTATTATTAGTAATTATTCATTCATTAGTCTAATCGATTGATGTATATTTTTTAGTATTTTCTACTCTGAACCCTTAAAAACGTCGTCTGCAAACATATAAAAGGTTTATATTAATTTTTATTTGCATTCTAAGTTTTAGGGGGGGCAAGTGCCCCCCACTGCCACCCCCCGTAGCTACGCCCATTTTAATATTTATTCCCCCCTTTACCTACTATAGTATAATATATACTACCTATACCTTAAATATATATAATCACACCTTATATTTATATATATATGCTTTTATATATATTATAATCCATACCTACCCTATTCCACCCCTTTATTTATCTATATATCAGCCTCACCTTATACTATCAAACATTTCCCCGCATCCGCATCCGCATCCTCGTTTGAAAAATGAGGTATTCTGCTGCATCAAACTAAAAATATATATTATATATCATAATTATATACCCTATAATAATTATATTATATTATATTAGTATATTTTATATTCTCATTATCATATATTATTATACCATATAACTTAAAGTACTATAAATATAATATAATATTATAATACAATAATAATCTCTAAATTACTATTAATATTGTTAATTGTTATATAATAATAATAATATATCTCCACTTAATATTTTATTATATTATATATATATTATATTATATTATATTAATATATATTTATTATATATTATATATATATATTTTGTATATTGGTTCAGTGATACCTAGCTTACTCTATTCTTTGGAAGCGTAGAGTCATTTATTTTTTGCATTTAATAAAATACTATTAAATAAAAAATAAATTTAAAAAAAAAATCACGGAAAAAGAAACAAAATTAAATAAAATGGAAAGTAAACCGACCTGTACACCTTGATTAACTAGCTCAATCCCCTCAGGTGGGCGCAGACGCTGGATTTAAATAGAGGAAGATTGATTATTGCAGGAAAATAAGAAGAAGGACAAGCGAGTTCGACAAAACAGTGTGGCGGAAAGAAAGGAGGAAATACCAAACACAACGAATAGTGATCCTTGAGTCTCCAATATTCACAACAATTTTCATAGAGAGAACAGGAACCCTCTTGTGTTACGAGGGACGAACGGCAGTAAGGTTGGTAGGATAGTGTCGGGAGGTAATGTCTTCGTCGAGCACCTGCCGTTGTAAATTACCTATAGAAAGAGATAGGGCACCAACGTTACGGGTACCAAGTAGAAAGAGGGTAAGAGAGCCATGTTAAAGAATGGGGACAGGTTATATAAAGCCTCTTAGCCTTAGCTTCAACTCTGAGGTCCAAATTAGGAGAGTGGGAACCGATCACAATTTTCCAAATGTGAAAACAGTAATTCCATACAAGGGGCCGAAATAAAGACCTTTAATATAAACTGGAAGTATCTGTGGCTTTAGTTTAAAAGTAAAAAATTACTCTCACCCGCAACTCTGAACAGAATTCCTTCAGCTGTTTTTGAGAGCCATTTTTAGGCCACCAATTGATGAAATAGATAGAGATGTCTCCAAGAAAGTGTCACTATTTATGTTAGAGTCCAAGAATGTTTAATGTTTTTTCGGGTAAGACATATAGAAGTGCACGGTCAAAGGGGATTATGGATAAGTTATGGGAAGGTGTTTTGAGAGGGAAGATATGAAGAGGGTGAGTTTTAAAGAGTTGACTTCACAAGATTACTGTTACCATTTTATTTAATTTTAAGATAGAACATGATTTTTTTTTATTCGCACTGAGAAAATCCTGTATCCCATTATCGGTGCAAGATTGAAATCAGAAATGCTGTTAAGACGAGTAGGCAATCTCCTAATAAAAATGATTGAAAAGGAATGCATTCATTTATAAATGAGGTTGGCCATAGAATGTTTGTAGAGTTGAGTCATCGGCAATTATTAGAGTGTAACAGAGTTAAAAGTGCAGCTAAGAAGATTGTTCGTATTGATAAAAAGTAGGAATAAAGTTGGAGATAAAACAGTTAAACCTTGAGGTAACACGCAAACTGTGTTAATTTGAGTTCTTGAAAGATGTTGCTCTCGTTGGCAGAGTTAAATGGATCCGTCTGAAATGGAAACTAGAGGCAAGAGTATATGCGAAAAAGCGAAGGTTATGTCATATTTCAAAGGGAATGGTAGTCTTAGAGAGTAGCGACGATGCCATACCCGTGTACAATGATACAAAAGGATTTAAGATATGTCATTCGCGCGCTACCAACATATCTCATGGTCCTTAAGGGCAGAATGACCATAGATCAGTGAGATATGAAGGATATCCCCAGTTGATCTCGAACGTCGAAAGCCTTACTGACTAGCCATGTTCCTGAAAGAAAGAAATGAGAATTCCACAAAGTGATCGAGGAAATCGAGAGTTTTCCAGGATGAGTTGTTCTAACAGATTTTTTTGAATACGAATTACTCAAGTTAGAGGGGGCAATAGGTAATAGTTAGAAAGGAATCCGACAGTCGGCTACCCTTTTTGGGGTGTGATTGGCTGGAATAAAGCTCGCTTCCAGTATTTGAGGAGGAGGGAAAGTATTAGTATTAAAGGCATAGGAGAGTAGAGTTGAAATCCCGAGGACAGGCTTCCAGCTCAGAAGCACACTCCCATAAAACACGGGGAGGAGAATGCCATCTGGGCCACTGGCTTCCGGACGTTTCATAAGAACTCAGTATCTGTCAGGTGTTACTCGATCTATTGATGGTAATTTGACAGGTAGAGACAGGTTCGACACGCGTGGAGGTGGATGGAGCAGGAGACGGGGGGAGTCCGGAATCTGTTTCAGGTGGAAATTTGATGAAAAAAGTTAGATCAGAAGAATTAGCCTTTTCTAGAAGGAGTGTTAGCAAGCAGACACCGTCATTTAGGAAAATGAGGGGGGGAAAGGCAGATCTTCCATGAAGTTATTTTGAGAAGTTTTTGTGGCAAGAGGCCATGAAAGTTTTTAATCAGGCATTTAGAATTCAAGAAGGTGCAGCACTTCCTTTTGGTGTAAGAACGCTTGGCCAGTCGAATAAAAAATAATTGCAGAAATACCAGGAATAGAAGAGCGAAAATAGTTTAGAGTAATAGGGGATTAACGAAAGTTCTTCTCTCCGAAAGCTCCAAATACGACAATGTTCAGTGCTCCTGGTATGCTACGGGAACAAAAGGCATACGAAACACATGGATTAAATAGGAGAAATGATGATTTAGTGGAAGTGGAATGAAACCTCTTCATCCTTCCGTGATCACGGCTCAGACCTTTTCAGCAGATAGTCAGAGTTGTCGTTTTATCTCAAAAAAACGGAGACAAACAGTGAATTCACTGATCCAAGCAAATAGCTTGCAAAAAAGCGACGCAATGCATCTCAATTAGCCCCGATTAAAGTGCCAAGAAAACGTTAGGCAGGGCGGAGCTGCTGGAAATTAAGTGTTATACTATTAGTAGCTACAAGATTGTGGTCAGAATTACCGATAGGAGGGAAAAATAGTGTATTTGTAGCGAGAAGGAGAAGTGGTGAAGCATAAAAATCAAGAGTGTTTAGGAATTGGTTAGAGAATGATCTGGGATGTGTTGTTAGAGTATCTTTATCAATGTTCAGATCTTTGATTAATATATATATATATATTTATTACCTATAAATATATATTATATATATATTATATATATTAATACTATATATATATATTATAGGATATATAAAATTAATTTATAAATTTTATATATTATTTTATATATATTATATTTTATATTTTTTTATTTTTTAATTTTCCTAATACTTCAAGTTATGTTTAAAATTTCGCATGCCGCATTCCACATTCCGCTCCTCATCTAACTTTAAGATCCGCGAGTCCGCATCCACCAAAGACAGTCAAAATTTTGCACATCCGGTCCCTCACTAATATATATATATAATATAATAAAAAATATTATATATATTAGTATATATATATAATATAATATAAATATATATTACTATTAATACTTTATATATATATATATATATATATCTATATATATTAATATATATATATATACATAGAGTATACTATATACCCTATATATATATTATATATTGTAATAGGCTAGGGCAATAACCAACTAAAATCAGCGCAAACCCTGACGGACATTGCTTGTAAAAAATTGTTAATAAGTATTTCTCGATATAAAAATAAAAAAAGAAATTATTAAAAAAAAAAAAAAAAAAAAACAAAAAACACAAATAAAAAAAAAAAAAAAAAAAAAAAAAAAAGAGAAAAAAAAAAATTTGAAAAGTTTCAGTGACTGGTTGCAAAAATAAAAAAGTCTGTAAAGTAAAAAATCAAACGGAAGGATTTTTCTTAAATCGTAAACAACAAACTTGTGTTGGATTGAAATCTTTATACGAAGAGTTATTTCCCCACTAACTAGATTGGGTAGTATTACTAAAAGTAAACCTAAATTAGGTTACCAAGTATTTTAAAAAATAATAAGGAAAAGTAGGCAAGTTAACTCACGAAAATCTAGGTTCTCGTTTCAAAGGAAATTTACTAGAATAAAAATTCTTAAAGTGAAAAAAGTTTCTAGGTTAAAAATATTAAAAGGGTATTTGGGAAGAATTTAGAATTGTGTTAAGTTCGGGATTATTAAAAGTTGTAAGAGATTGTGCTTAGAGGATACACGCGAAAAGGGATGAGTCATTTAAGATATGAAATGGAGGGACAGTGATTAATATTTTGAAAATGTTTAAAGATGTTGCTTAGAGTCGAAAGGGGGATTTATGGGAAGGTGTGGCATTTTTAAGAATAATGAAATGAACAGGTGATGCATTGATTATTAAAAATGTTTAAAGATTTGCTTAAATACACGAAAAGGGATATGATTTAGTTGTATAATAATATAATATTAATATATATAATAATATATATAATATATATATTATTATATTATATATATAATATTAGGTATATATATATATTAATTATATATATATATATATATATATTATATTATATATTAATGTATATATATATGTGTGTGTGTGTGTGTGTGTGTGTGCAGATATGAATAGGAGAGGGAAAAATCCAGCACACAGTAATTTTACATACAGCACACACGAGTTAAAGATACGGTGAGGTTAAAATACGTGTAGGCAAAAAAATCACTGGTGATAAAGAGGGATTATTTTGCCATATTATTATTATTATTATTATTATTATTATTATTATTATTATTATTATATTATTATAATTAATATTATTATTATTAAATTTGTTATTATTATTAATTATTATTTTTTTTTTTTTTTTATAAAGTTCACACCTCACGGCCATAGCCCTATTCAAGGAGGGGAACTCCTAGGTAATTTCTACCTAGGGTCCGAACTAGGATTCGAACCCGCGCGTGATGCGAATCCGCTTACTTATTTCTATCTCATTATATTTATTATTATTATTATATTATTTTATTTATATTATATTATTTATTATTATTATTATTATTATTATTATTATTATTATTATTATTATTATTATTATTATTATTATTATTATTATTATTATTATTATTATTATTATTATTATTATTATTAGAGTGGACGCCGTCGAGAGTGGAAGCGTTATCCTTCCTCTCCTGTGTTGTTCTATTTAAAACAATGTGCTAAGTGCTAATCTATGTGCCCCAACAATTATTTTTATAAGTGTATTTAATGAAAATCAAATAGTGCCACATAAAAGATTTGAAATACCTATCCAAATATTCAAAAATTAGCCACTATCAAATTTGCAAGTATTCCAAAATGGCTAACACTAGAAATAACGACTATGGTGCCAATGCCAGCAACAGCAATGTCAACACTGAAGTCAAAAATAACAATGGCAAAAACCCCTGCAATGCTAGCACTAATAACAACAACAGAAGTGACGTTAATACTAGAATTAAAACAAATTCTAATGCTATTAATAACTACAATGGAAACAAAAACAAAAACAATAATGGAAACCAAAAGAGAAATAAAAATAATCATATAATTGGCAACTCCGAAACAGAGGAAGACCAAACAAACCTTTCCCTCGAAAATTTAACTTTATCAGAATCTCAAGAAAACGTAATCCTTAATTTGTCAGACTCTCCAATATCCCTCACACTTCCCTCCCCATTCCCCAATAGGCAAATAGATTCTCCCAATTATTCTGACCTGCTAGCAACCATAAACGATCTAAAAAGTGAAGTGACATCAATCAAAATTGCTTTAAATAATTTAAGAGTTTAATAAAAAAAGATATGATAAAGAAAAAGAAATCAGAATTGAAACGTAAATTGAACAAATTTCAGAATCCGAAAGCAAAGATGCGTCAAATCCTGTTTTCGCAATACAGATTTATTCTGAATGCAAGCTCCCAGTACAAATACCAGATTATCTGAAATCAAGCTACAATGCAAAACATTGAACAAATTAAGAACACCTCCGCAAGCGAATATTAAAATGTCTTGGTTTAAGTGGCAGTGAAATACCTGCCGGAAGTGAGAATGAGAATTGTAAATTAACAGTAATCAACACTATCGAACGAAAATTAAACAAAAATACAACCCTGTGAAATTTCTGATGACTACAGACTTGGGGAAAAGCGTGTCAATGACGTCAAAGACAAACGGTCCCTGAGATTTAAAATCAACGTTGAAAATTTAAAATGAAATATTTTCAAGGCTTGTGTTCGATTAAAACAAAAACACTTTTGTAAATGAATTTTTAACTCCGCTAAAGAAGAAATTATTATTTAAAGCTCTAACAATAAAGAAGGATCATCCTCAGTTCATAAAAACATGTTATATAAAGAATGGAAATCTATTTATCAAACAAAACTCGCAGGGTGACACATTAAAAATTAAAGATGAAACGGAATTGGACAATTATTTAACAACCTGATGTTTCTCCATCTGGTTAAAAAATGTTCAAAAAAAGGGTTGTGAGATTATTCATAAAACAATTATTATTATTATTCTTATTATTATTATTATTATTATTATTATTATTTTTATTTTTATTATTATTCATTATTATATATTATTAATATTATTTATTATTTATTATTATTATTATTTATTATTATTATTATTATTATTATTATTATTATTATTTTTTTATTATTATTATTATTATTATTATTATTATTATTATTATTATTATTATTATTACTTTTAATATTTATTAATTATTATTATTATTATTATTATTAGTAGGTTTTGTCGGTCATTATTGTTATTCTTATTATTTATTATTATTATTATTATTATTATATTATTATATTATTATTATTACTGTTTAGAGAATTTGTATATTATTATTAGGTTTTTACTCTTGTCACACTTATTACAAATCTTATAATGGTGATCGTATTTATCTTCTATTTTTTAGAATTCTTATTATTTATGTTGTTTCTACCTCGTTTTTATATTATTATGTATTATTATTATTGAGTAATTATTATTAATTATTATTAATTATTAGTTTACGTAGTGTGAGTTATTATTATTATTATTATTATTATTATTATTATTATTATTATTATTAAGGAATGCGCTCTCGCTCTCGCTCTCGCTCTCTATCTCTCTCTCTCACATCTCTCTCACACACACACACACACCACACGCCACACACACACACACACACACCACACACCACACACTACCTCTCTCTCTCTCTCGCTCTCTCTTTCTCTTCATTCCCTCTCTCTCACTCTTTCTCTCACCACTCCCGGGACTCTCTCTCATCTCGGGTGCGTCACTCCTTTCTCACACGACCACTCCGGATCTCTCTCCTAACCTCTTTTCTCTCTCTTCGTTGTTCTCGGCTCGTCTCGGTCACTCTCTTCTTTCTACTCTTCTCTGCGACCACTCCCTCTCATTCTCTCTCCTACGTCTTCCGCATCACTCTTCCTCTTCTCTAACACACTCTCTCTCAACACACTCCCTCTCACTCTCTCTCTCTCCCTCCCTCTCTTTCACTCACTCTCCTCCCTCTCTTACTCTTCAGCTTATCTTTCTCATCTCCCTCCTTCTGCGGGTGTGTCTGCGCTCACACACACCTTCTCTTTCTTTTTCGTCAATCACTCTCTCTTCACTGCTCTATTGGGCTCATTTGCGACATTCTCTCTCTCACACACCTCACGAACTACACGCGTCTCTCTCTGCTTTCTCTCTCACTCCCTCGTCCTCACTATAGTCCCTCTCTCTCACACACTCCACTCCTCTCTCTCCTCACTCTCTCTCACTCTCTCTCTCACACACACTCCCTCTCTCTTACTTTTTTCTCTCTGGATCTCGATCTCACTTCTCGTCTATCTCTCGACAGCTAACTCTCTTCTCTCTTCTCTCACATCACTCCCTCTCTTTCTACACTATCTCTTCTACACACACATCCCTTTTCACTCTCTCTCTCCTCTCTCTCTCACTTCTCGTCTCATACAAACTCTTACTCTATCTCTCTCTCTCTTAAACTCCCTCTCTCTCTCACACACACACACACACACACACACTTCCTCTCTCTCACCTCTCTCTCTCATACTCTCTCTCACTCCCTCTCTCTCTCTCCCTCTCTCTTCCTCTCTCTCACTCTCTCGCTTTCTCTCTCTCACTTTCTCTCTCACTTCACAACTCTCTCTCTCTCCTCTCTTTCACTTTTCTCAGAGTGGACCCACAATACGAGCGCAGGCGTCCTCTCTATCACACACACACACATATCTTATATATCTATCTATCTATCTATCTATCTATCTATCTATCTATCTATCTATCTATCTATCTATCTATCTATCTATCTATCTATCTATCTATCTATCTATCTATTAGCTTTCTATTTATCTATCTATCTATCTACTATCTATCTTTATATATCTATCCTATCTATCTTTCTATCTATCTATCTATCTATCTAGGGTTATAGATTTATATCTGGTGCTATCTATCTATCTATCTATCTATCTACTATCTATCTATCTATCTTATTATCTATCTATCTATCTATCTACTATCTTATCTATCTATCATATGTATCTATCTTACCTCTCTCTGTATCTATTATTGTATCTATCTATCTCTATGTATCTATCTCTATGTATCTAATTTCTATGTATCTATCTATGCAATGATCTTGGATGATCAGTCTGATGTGGATGCTAGTGCTATCTATTGTTAATATCATTAAACAGTGAGAGGACATTAGGCTTAATTCTCACAAATTCTGACAACACGCTTAAATTCTCAGAATGCCATATGAAACCAAATGTATTTCCATTTAATCAAAAATTGTTTAAATCTTTAGTTATACCACGGCACTAGGATATTGAATTATCACTTGGGGCTCATTTATCTGTTAATTTTGTGACATATAATTTGCCCACACAATTGTCTATTAATTAAATCGACACTATATAGTTTATAAATCTTTTGTTTTTTGATTATTAGTTTTTTTTTTTTTTTGTAATTGTATTATTATTATTAGTGCTTAATTATTTTATTATTATTATTATTATTATTTATGATTAATGTTACTAGTAGTTCATATGACTGTTACGAGGTCTGTAATAGTCTGTCTTATGTTGATTATTTTTATATTTTTTATTATTATTAGTTGAGTGTTTTTATTATATTTTGTATTATGTATTATTTATATTATTATTATTTTATTATTACTTTTTAATTATTATTAATTATTATTATAATATTATTATGGTATGTATTATTATTATTATTATTATTATTATTATTATTAATAGTAGTATTAAATTCTTAGTTATTATTAGTTATACCATGTTCATGGAAAGCCACTCTGATGTTTCCCTTTCAAACATAACTCCAGTAGGAGTCTGAAATATCTATCCGGACATATTGAAGCAGAAACATTAAAAGACACCTGAACTGAGCCTTGTTCTGCTGTTCTGAGACGCCACAACATCCCGAAGCTTAAACACATCAAACGATAAACTTTTTCTGGACTAAATTAAGTTACCAAATATCATAATTTCAATGAAGTTAACTGCATAGTATAACCGAAACATTCCGCGTGGAGATGGTGAAGCGATAAAACGGTTCTATCCGATCCAGGATATACTGAACACATGCATTTCGATTGAACACTTAACAATTTTAATTGTCGAGCTGTGTGACTTAAATGGCGATCTATACATCCCATGAAGTGATAATTTCAATTGGTCAACTCACGACATGGAGGCACTAGCATCGCGTAAAAATAAAATCAATAAACTAATTGTAATGGAGTCTGAGTGAGACCCCCAAATTCATCTAAAACAGAGTTTCATAAATGCCTTAAAGGACATTATCAACAACCCTTTCTTAATCTAAGTAATGATTGCGGGCGATTTTTAACATTGAGTGTGCGTGCAACGAGACAATTACAAAATCAGGCAAACTCTCTCTAAACTAATGTTATCAAATGGTTTAATCGTCAATTCCATAACTTTCTACGCGCTACCTACACATCCAAAACAACGCGTCGAAAATTAGATGTCGTCCTTATGAATCATATCTGGGGGAACCTTAACTGGAACGTTAAAACCTTAATAAAAAGTGATATGTCCCATCACTTTCCATGTCTTGCAAATTTGCCATAAACAAAACTCATAGAGTGGTCGAGGACGCATAAAACAGGCTAGATGGTGAGCATCAAAGGCTGAAATACATAAACACAAAATGAATGAAATTGAGTTTTCATTCACATACAGCGAGAACACTGGCATCGACGAAAATTTCAACTCGTTCGTAAACATACTAAATAAATGCGTACGGAGACGAATCCTTCCTATAACGACAAACTTGGTACTAGAGGAGAGATTCAAACCCGCATGGCTAACATCAAGGCTTTGCTAAACTTATCACAAAAACGAAGTGAAACTCACCCGAAACTGGTGTAAAAACAAATTATACCATTCCAAGTGTATAACACATATGAATAAACATTAAAGCAGTTCTTAAGGAAAGCAAAGAGAACACAGGGGGGGGGGCCTATCATAACAATTCCAGGATTTGCAGACGGAAGATCGAAGGCCACTTGAGGTTTATCAATAAATTAATCAAGACAATAAAAAGGGAAACTTACCAATGTATAAGAAGAGCTGAAAATTAATAACAATCAGTTACACAACCAACAAAATAAGATAGCAAGGACTAAACGAAGGGGTGGTTCAGATGGAGAGACGTCGGTAAGCAGAGATCTTGAAAGAAACCCCTAGTGCGAGACATCATATGAACCTTTTCTCTCCCAGACATAATCGGGTCTCATTTTGGGGTTCCTTTATTGCCATCACTGTCGGCGGAGGTAAACAAGGTAATCGCCGGATTAAACAAATAAATGTGAATTTCGATTTCTATCCCCAATCAATCCTCAAACTCGCTACAACATAATAGGCGCGCGAGCTCTTTAAACCTTTTTTCAAGGTGAATCATTTTTGATCAAGGAATTTTCCCAATATATTTTAAGGGGGGTCAAAGACAGCAAAAGTGATCCTATACCGAGAGGAAAGAGGAGACCGTGTGTGGCGCTAGGCAAAAATTACAGACGCGAATAGCCGATGGCACAAACACGATAGGTAAAATATTTGAGAATTTAGTTCGAATAATTAACAGAATATTTTATATCAAACAATTTTCTTAATGAATGATTCACAATTTGGATTTAGGAAAAGGATGATTCAACTGCTGATGCCCCTCATTGCTTAACCGAAAACTGTACAGAGAAATAGGTTGAGGAGTGGAGAAGACTCCTCCCTGTATTGAGAGTTAGAATTTACAAAAGCTTTTTGCCATGAATTGATCAAATGTCCATAACTACTAAGTAAATGAACAAATAGGCTTGAAGGGACAAAGGCGCGTGTAACCAATGGTTTAAAAGCTATTAAAAGGAGATCTCAATACGTAAACTAAATGAACTATTCAGCCACACTTCAAACATCAAGCGGGGCGTAACCCAGGGCTCAATTCTTGGACGGTTTTATTTGCTCGCTGAGTAACAAATGATCTGTTCAACTATCATGACGCTTTTTCAGTCTGTTTTGCTGACGATACCTCCATTTTGAAGATGAGAATGAAAAGATGCCGAGTCTCTATCTCGTAAAACAACTGACACATTAACAAAATAATGAAAATGGATAGATGCTAACAAGCTGTGCTATCTTTAAATTTTAATAAAACATCTTACATAATTTTTGGCAACAAACCAAACCAGCTAACGAATTTAAATATTAAAATAAACAATGTAGAACTGAAATAGGGCTGCAAATGCTAAATACTTGGATTAAAAGAATCGATGATAAACTGACATTTAAAGGAAAGAGCATATAAACAACCTAGTTAGCAGACTGTCGAAATACATGTATATGCTAAATAAAATTAAAGAAAATTTTGTACCTTTTTACATTCTTAGGAAATTATACAATTCACTAATACACCCTCACTTACTTAACTGTCTTCCTATACTTTAACGGTACCACAAGTAACTCCAGTAATTACTCCTGTATTGTGAACCCAGAAAGCGATTTTATGTCGCCTCTATTGCAATATCAAGAGATTTTACAGCCGATATACAACCAGTGGGTATTCAAAAGCCTAAAGATATTGTAGTTTAAAGACTTGCTAGAATTCCTGAAAAAGATGCATAAAATTATCCATAAGAACAATGCATGTGACTTCTTCCTAGCAAATTTTCATTCAACCAAGCAAGGCGCGTAGCAAATCAAATAAAACCTAAGGAGGAACAAGATCTTCAAAACCCTCCCTTCTGTAGACTTAAAAAGCCACTCAAAGCGTTAGCTAAAAGCAGGCGGTAGAATTTACAAAACTCAATACCGAAAACATCAAAACTAGAACAACTATGGAGAGGGCAAATCTTTTACTAAAAAACTTAAAAAAGTACTTACTCGTGAAAGGTGGAATATTAAGTAAAAAACTAATCAGGGATTGAACCCACCGTAAAATTAGCTACTACCTACTAATTATGGATGTATTATGTATTATTATTATTATTATTATTTAGATATCATTATTATTATAATTTAAAATTCTTATTGCTTATTAATATTATAATTATATGGTATTATGTATTATTAATATTATTATTATAATTATAGATTATTTTTGACTAGGGTGAGTTATAATTAGTTAATAATTATATTATTATTATTATTATTAATTTATTATTGGATATTATTATTTATGTATGTATTATTATTTTATTTTATATGGTGGATTATTATTTATTGAGTATTATTATTATTATTATTATTATTATTATTAATTAATTATTATTTTATTTATCTATTTATTATTGTTGTGATTATAAGATTATTATTATTAATTA
Organism: Trachelipus rathkii; assembly: GCA_015478945.1. Lineage (NCBI taxonomy): Eukaryota > Metazoa > Arthropoda > Malacostraca > Isopoda > Trachelipodidae > Trachelipus > Trachelipus rathkii. The sequence continues at coordinate 29,641 of JABUQX010099681.1, forward strand.
TTATTATTATTATATATTATAATTATTATTTATTATTATTATTATTATTATTATGTGGTTATTACTTATAATTTATTGATGTACTTACTTGGATTTATAATTAATTATTATCATTAATTATCTATTATGTAGTTATTGTATTATACATGTGGATTTTATTATATTATTATTACTTTAATTATATTATTAATTATTTCTATTATTTTTATCATTATTATTTTTGTTATATCTACTTTGGATTATTATTTATTATTATCCATTATTATTATTATCATTATTATGAGACAATTATAATTTTATTAATATGTATTATATTATATTTCTTGATTATTTATATATTATTTACTTTTATTATTACTTACTATTTTTTACTATTATTATTATTATTAATTTTATGTATCTCTCATCACATCTATTACACTAAAAACGGTATTGTCTATTATTTTTGGTATTTTTTATATTGATTATTATGTATTATTGATTTCTTAAGTTTTAACCACTCCTATTCACCCACTCTATCAGCCTACCACCTGCTCCACATTCCCACCCCAATTCCTCCTTCAAACTCGTCAGTTTTACCCCAACACACTCTCTCAACTACAAACATCATCCTTCCAACATCCACACCACCACTCCAACCACAGCACGCCACACTACTCCTCCACCTACACTCTACCCCACTCTTTCACCACTCTCATTCATACCACATCTCATCACTCCATCCTACCCATCTCTCATTTTTTGACACTCCACTATCCCCACAGCATTGATTGTATGCTATTAAAATTTGTATTTGAAATTATTGTACTTTTAGTTGTAAATTACTCCGATTATTTAATTGTTGATTGTGATTAACATATTGACTGTTATCACCATCTATCATACTACGCTCGTAAAATTGTTTTTTTATTATTAACACAAAATTCTATTTATCGATATTATAATTGTTTTATTTATTTATTATATCTCATTATAATACATCTCTTCACTGTGTTTACTTATTATATTATTATTATCATATAGTAATACTATTCATTATTATTATATTAATTATTATTATTAAGTTATATCTATTATTATTATTATTATTATTCTTTATTAATTTTATGTATTATATTATTTTTTATTCATTTTTTATTAATTTAGGCTTCTTATTATGATTTTATTAGTCTATTTATTATTTGTCACTTATTACGTATTGATTATTCTACACTCCTATCACTTACCATCTCAACTACTATTAACTAATACTATTATTCGGATTACTCTATCTCTGCTCCTTATTTATTTATTGGTTTACATTTTTAAGTATTATTATTTATTCATTTTCTTTATGTTTTATATCTTCATAGTATATTAAATTATTTATTCAAAATATTTACTTATTGTTATCTCCTACTATTCTTGAAAGTAACGTCCAGTTACTTCCTATCCCTTATTTATTTTCATTAATTGGATTATTATTCTGTGCTTGTTATTATTCTATTATTATTAATTATATCTAATTTGATTTAAGAAAAATCTATTATTATTTATTATTGTTTATTTCACAACTTCTTTCTATACTAATAATGAATGTATATTATTCTTATTATTTATTTTCATTAATTGTGTGTACTATTATTAGTTAATTAATATGATTTTTTGCAGCTATTATTTTATTATTATTATTGTCAATTTATTATTTTATTTTGTGTTAATTCATTTATTTATCTATTTGTTATTATCTGCTTATTATAACGTTCTATTGTTATGGTCTACACATTAATATTTTTAGATTCTCATTACTATATATATACACTTACTCGGTTTCAAAAAGGACAGCAACGATCTGTGTTGGCTCTTTAGTTTAAATATCTTAGCATATACTCGTAATTAAATTTTGGTTTATCACAAATTATTGGGGTGGTTAAATTGTAAGAATTTGACTTAATATAATATAATGGTATGTCATCTGTTTTTTAAATTGATCTATGTTAATTTGTATTTTCTAAATGTCTGAATAACGTTTTTTGCAATTGAAATTGAACTTGAATTTTAATTAATATTCCACATTATTCACTATATTATTATTTTATTTCATTATTATTATTATTATATAATTTTAACTTTCAAACTTTCAATTCAAAAACTTTACATAAATTCTTATAACGTTTGAAATTATATGAATGTGCCTTATTATTGTTATTATTCGAAGTTGAGAATCGTGTTGTTTATTTTTGATGAGCTTAAACATCGAGGGTAATATTTTCACCATAAAAGATAAACTGTTATTATCTCATTGGTTATAGATTCTATAATCCTTTTTAACAGATAAGGAATACTTCATATTTTAAGCACCATAACAGAGGGTTCCACAAAAAATTTGTACTTTACTATGCATCCTGTAAAAAAATTTTATTGTCGCGAACCACCAAGACTAAAACAATAGCGTGACTTAACTTAATATGATCTTGTTCAATTATGCGTGAGTGAGTTTTATCCATATCGATTGCATTAAGGATCTGAAACCAGGCGATGGCACGAAAAAATCAAATAAAAAAATCAATTTGATTTTTACTTGATTTTTTTATAAAGAAATCATGATTTTGTTTTTATGATTTTTTGATTTTTTAATTTTTTTTTATTTTTTTAATTATTTTTTTATTTTTGTATATTTAAGTGATTTAACTTCAATAGAAATAAAAAATAAAATAAAACTATATATATTATAAAGTTTTTAATATATATTTTTTTTCAATTTTTAAACAAACTAATGGCATTGTAACCCGAAGTCTGAACAATTCTTAGTGTTGTTGTGTTTCATTGTTTCCATTGTAAAATTTTGAACCCAGAGCTAGGACCTAGGGTTAAAAATTGAAATTAATGCTAGATGCAGACTAATTTATATATTATTGTTTTCCATATTATATTACAAAATTTATATGTTAGGGCCAGTTATTTTTGGAATATTGTCTACAATTTCAGCACCCTTATTTAGAAAAGACATAAGATATTGATGGAGAGGGCGCAACGTAAAGCAACGAGGAGGTAGATTTTTGGCCTTGAGGATAAGAATAGGCGTGAAGTTTTCTAGATAGGCCCATGCGGTTTCTCATTCCTCATTCTTTTTCATTATTTATTATGGGTGGACTGGGACATTCCAGAGTGACCAATGAATATATTAAATAATTAATTTTTATTGGTTGACTGGGACAGTCTTTAAAAAGGACCATGCGGCTTCTAAGTATTATTCTTATTTATTATTGATTATGGGTTGACTTAGGCACAAATTGCTTTCTTAATTATTATTTTTAATTATTAATTTTTATTGGTTGGACTGGGACAGTCTAGATAGGCCCATGCGGCTACTTAAATATTATTTTTAATTTATTATTTATTATTTATTATGTTTTGACTGGGACATTCTAGAGGGGTCAATGCGGGGCTTCTTAATTTATTAATTTTTTATTGGTGACTGGGACAGGTCTAAATAGACCATGCGCTTCTAATTATTATTCTCATTTTATTATGGGTAAGCTGAAACTTCAGAGAGGTTAATGCAGCTTTCTTAATTATTATTTCAGAATAAATAGTTTAGATTAAATTAACATGGAACTTGTAATAATGTGTTAGAATAACATAATAAATAAGAAATAATACCAAGAAGGCCGCATGGGTCTTATTTAGGACTGTCCCAGTCAACCAAAAAAAATAAATAATTAAGAAGCCGCTTCATTGCCCCCTCTAGAATGTCCTAAGTCAACCCTAAATAAATAAGAATAATACTTAGGAAGCCGTATGGGCCATCTAGGACTGTTCCCAGTCCAACCAATAATAATTAATTCTATATTCCTATTAATTTTAAACTTTGCCAAAAAATCTTCCCGTTCCGTGTCCAATTTGTTGAATGATGATTGAGCACCATATTTTTGTTGAATGGTTTTTATGACCAAAAAACAGCTCCAATCGCCAATGCGAGGGCGTTAGCCCTCGCTCATAGCCACCTTCGAACAAATGCACATGCCCATGCCAATGCCCATGCCCATGCCCATGCCCATGCCCATGCCCATGCCCATGCCCATGCCCATGCCCATGCCCATGCCCATGCCCATGCCAATGCCCATGCCCATGCCCATGCCAATGCACATGCCGTTGGAAAGGCATTTTCAAATGACAATGCCCAGGTAAGCGTAGCAATTGAAATGAGTCCATTCAACCATGCGAGTAAATATTAGATATTGCCATGCTTCATCATCACATATGTCGGGAAGTTTTTACGACGACCCTATTTATACGAGAAAATATTGTCCTGTTTCATCATCTTATATGTCGGGAAGTTTTTCCGACGAGCCTATTTATACGAGAAGATATTGTCCTGTTTCATCATCTTATATGTCGGGTTGTTTTTCCGCAGGTAAGACCACGGGCGAACGTAGCGAGCGTAGCGAGCGAAGTGAGCCCACCGGCATGGTTTTCTGCCCTGTTTTGTCTTGGCGAACGTCGCGAGCGTAGCGAGCGGAGTGAGCCACAGCCACCAATGCACGGGCGCAGCCCATGCTCAATGGAGAAGGCTTGCTCTGGTTTAGCGAGCAAGAGTGCGTAGCATCGTTTGCTTGTATTTACAAATAATAATTTAAGAAGCGGCAGTGACTTCTCTAGAATGTTCCCAGTCAACTCATAATTAAATAAGAATAATACTTAAGAGGCCGCATGGTCCCTTTAGAGTGTCCCAGTCAACCAATAAAAATTAATAATTAAGAAAGCCGCATTGGCACATTCTAGACTGTCCAAAGCAACTAACAATAATTTGAGAATAATAATTTTAAAAGCCGCATCGGCCCCTCTAGAATGTCCCAGTCAATTCCGTAATAATTATAAATAAAAAATAATAATCAAAACCGCATGGGCCTATCTAGGCTGTCCCAATCACTACGTCAAATATAATTAAGAAATAATTATAATAAATAATTAATTAATTATTATGGGTGGACTGGGACAGTCTAGATAGGTCCATGCGGCTTCTGAATTATTTATTCTTATTAATTAATTTTTGTTTGGTTGACTGGGACAGTCTAAGGTAGGCTCATGTGGATTTTTCTTTATAAATACTATTCATTATTACATTAATTATTTTAAAAATTATTTCTTAATTTCTTAATTTTGACAAGGCTTGACTGGAACATTCTAGAGGGCCAATGCGGCTTTTTAAAATTCTAAATTTTTATTGGTTGACTGGACAGTCTATAAATACCACGCGGCTTTACTTTAAGTATTTATTCTTATTTATTATGAGTTAACTGGGACATTCTAGAAGGTCAATGCGGCTTCTTAATTATTATTTTTAATTATTAATTATATTGGATTGACTGGAACATTCT
>JABUQX010099681.1:40000-45000 GCA_015478945.1 Trachelipus rathkii
TAATAATAATAATAATAATAATAATAATAATAATAATAATAATAATAATAATAATAATAATAATAATAATAATAAATAATAATAATAATAATAATAATAATAATAATAATAATAATAATAATAATAATAATAATAATAATAATAATAATAATAATAATAATAATAATAATAATAATAATAATAATAATAATAATAATAATAATAATTATAATAATAATAATAATTGTGGTACTATTGACATAAGCAGTACGTTTGGAATGAAGAAATTGTGCTCCACAATTTAGTTAGCATTTGTAATTGCATTGTAATATAGATAAGACAATTTACTATTTTAGGAATTGTATTTCATGATTGATCGTCTTTTTTGATAAACTTTTGACCGACGTACATTTTCTATTCCTACAAGCTATCCGGGCATATAGAAAGAATCAGCAGAGCCATGGCTTATAGCGGTTTGAAGATTATTGATGTGGTAAAACCATTTAACGGAGAATCAGACATAGAAGCATGGCTCCTGAAGTTCGAAATGGTGGTAAAGACCCAGAAAATAAAGAATGAAGAGTTTATTTTACCTATGCTTTTGGAGGGAGAGGCTTTGGCGGTTTTCCTTGAAATGCCCGAAGAACAAAAGAGTTCTACAGAAGAGATAATAAATTGAAAAAGGTCTTTGGAGAGGATCCTTTTGTAGCCTTCAGGAAACTCTGTGAGAAGAAGTGGAAAGGAGAACCAATAGATGTGTATGTGACAGATTTGAGGAGACTGACAAGAAGCGCTGGGCTAACCGGAGAAGTAATTATAAAGAGAGCTTTAGTGAATGGATTACCGGAAAGTTTTTCAAGGGAAATCAGGGGAATGGTCAACGTGGAGAGTTGCAACATAGAAGAAATCTTGTGCAGGGTGAGAGCCATGGTAACGTCCAATGAGTCGGTCAATATCGGTGCTGTCGCAGGAAGATCTAGATGAAATGAAGGTGAAAACATTTAATTAATTTCCAATTAACATAAATATTCGAAAGAAAATTTTTTAGAAAAATAATTGATTTTCTAGAAAAATAAGTTGTATTAAATATATATTATATATATATATATATATAATATATATATATATATATATATATATATATTATATATATATATATATATAAATATAGATAGAAATTATTTTATATATATAAATATATATATGTATATATATATATATATATATATATATATATATATATATATATAATATATATATATCTATATTATTAATATGTATAATATAATACATATAACTAGGTGGTATAATATATATATATATATATATATATATATATACATATATAAATATTATATTATATATATTATATATATATAATATATATATATATATATTATATATATATATATAATATATATATAATATATATAATTATATATATATATTATATATTTATATATATATATATATATATATATATATATATATATATATATATATATATATATATATATATATATATATATATATAAGTAGTATAGAGTGGGAAACTGACGGCCAAACTGAAGGCTGCCAGATTTGTCGCTAAATCTGGCACCCTAATCCGTTAATTTTGCGCTTTTTTGGTACTTTTTTACTAATTTTTACCATTTTTTTTACTAATTTTGCTACTTTTTTAACGTTTTGCCAGATTTGTCGCTAAATCTGGCAACCTAATCCGTTAAATTTGGCCTTTTTTAGCATTTTTGGCACTTTTTAGCATTTTTAGCTACCTTTTTAACGCTTTGTTCATAATTCAGGTCAAGATCCCCAACTCCGGAGGATTTTGGGGATTTTTCCCATTGGCAGCCCTGCACATCGAAAGCAAAGACTTGAAAATTATTTTGGAAGGTTTTGGAAATTCCAGTCATGTCGACAGCTGACTTGGAAATTTCCATCATTTCATCAGATTTTGACGTTTGATACGTCAAACCTAGGGTTTTTAAGGTCGGTGAGACCGAATTTAAGGTCTGGAAGACCGACTTCCGAGGTTCTGAGCCTGAACTCAAGGATTTTAGCCCCAAAAGTGGGGGCGGAGCCCCCCAAAGGGGGCTTTTTGGTTCCTAGAAGGTTTTAAATGATCGATAGATCATTTTTGATGGTTCCAATCGATTTATCGTGATCGATTACCCCTATATCGATGTTTAAATCGTCTTTCTACGTGCTCTGGTTGGCATTTAACAATGAAAAATGTAATCGAAAGAAAATAATTACAATAATTAACATTCGATTAATCGCTGTAGTAAGTCTACAGATTCCGCGCTCCCACCCTTTTCGATATGAAGGAATAGAGCTATCGGTCTGAAACTTGGAATATAATCTATATATGTGATAAACTGATCACAGGCGAGTTTTGGTGACCGTAGGTCACCCCTAAGGGGGTGCTGCCCCCTAGCGCCAAGGTTCAAATTCGTCCTGAAAACCATGTTAGGCTTAACGTATCGGGCTAAAATTTGGATGTGAGCTATATGATGACGTAATCTCGTCGGAGACGAGATTACGTCCCTCTGCGTCCCCCCGTAAGGGGGACGTTGCCCCACAAAAAATTAAAATGATCGTAGAAGATTGAAACTTGGAGACAGGATAGAGGAGTCGGAGTCGGAGACGGAGTTGGAGACGGAGACGGAGTTGGAGTCGGATTCGGAGACGGAGTCGGAGTTGGATTCGGATTCGGAGTCCAGGGACCCCCCTGGAGGGGGGTCCCCAGTTGAAAAAGAAGAAGAAATGCATGGAATGCAAAACAGAGGAAGAAGAAGAAGAAAGAAGAAAGGAAGAATGAGGAAGGAAGAAGGAGGAAGGAGGAAGGAAGAAGAAGAAGGAAGAAGAATGAAGAATGAGGAGTGGTGAAGGATCAGATGTTGAAGTGGCACCGGGTTGCTGGAGCCGGTGCAGTTGCTTAGTTTAATAAATGCTTAGTGTAATGATTTACAATATTGGTGTCTTTATATATGTTATTGGGTCTATAGATTTCGAAAATAATGGTTTCAGAACCATCAAGAAAATAAAAATAAAATAAATAAAATAAATAAATAAATAAATAAATAAATAAATAAATAAATAAATAAAATTTCTTATTCTTTTTATGTTTATAACTTACAAATTTACGTTTTTACATACCCTAAAGCAGTAAATCACTAAATCATACCACTATCCAACCTCCCTCCTGAACATCTGTGATCTATTGATCTATTGATTAAGGTCAAATTTTTACTAAAATTGTAACGTTTTACATACCCTAAAGCAGTAAATCACTAAATCAAAACCACTATCCCAACCTCCCTTCCTGACCATCTGTGATCTATTGATCTATTGATTAAGGTTCAAATTTTTTACTAAAATTGTAACGCTTTACCATACCTTAAAGCAGTAAATCACTAAATCAAACCACCATCCAACCACACATCCAAACCCAACCCCTTCCAGTCCAGTTGTTGATCTATTGATCTTATTATCTATGATTCAAGTCACATTTTCGAGTATCATTTTTGTATAAAACTAACATAAAAACAAATTCTTTATAAACTGATCTGCGAATATATGCTAACGTAACAAAGTTTTCACATTAATAAAGATTACTTAGCATCATCTGAACTAAGAAAATAATGTACAGCGACAAACCTGACACACCTTAAAAATGAATAAGCAGTCAACATTAACAAAGTTCCTCACTTAACAACAGTAAGTAACTAACATTACATCCAAAACGTAACCTAGTCACACTTTTTTTTTTTCAAGAATAATCTATAACATATCAACTAAGAATAAATGACATGACCCACACCACACACACACACACACACACACACACACACACCACACACACACACACACCACACACACACACACACACACACAAAAACGCGTAAAAATTTTTTACGTTATAAACATGAAAAGTATGGGTTGTTCTAACCTAAAAATAAAAAAGATTTATAGAAATAAAAACTTTAAAAAAATGAAAAAAAAAATTTAGAAAAAAAAGACTCAAAATGGATACAAAAAATAAAAAAAAAAAAAATCTTAAAATTAAAATAAAAAAAAATTAAACAAAGATATTAAATGTAAAATAAAGTTAAAAAATAAAAAATTAAAAAAATTAAAAAAAATAAAAAATAAAAATAAAAAAAAAAATTAAACACAAAGAATAAATGCAAAAAAAAACTTACCAAAAAAAAAAAAAGTTAGAAAAATAAATTAAATAAAAAATAAAAATAATAAAAAAACGACAATAAAAATTTAAAAATATATGAAATATTAATAATTAAAAAAATAAAATATAAAAAAATAAAGTTAGAAAAAGAAAATTTAAAAAAATAAAAAAAAATAAAAAATAAAAATAAGATTAAAAATAAAGTACAAAGTATAAATCTAAATAAAATTTATTTTACAAAATAGTAAACAGTAAATGCATTTTTCAACTTAGGAAAAAGAAATATATTAGTTTACGTTTATAAAAAGAAAATAACATGAAAAATGAAATGTGTTTAAGTCTTTCAACATCCAGAAATAAGGGTTCAGCTTTGCCAGATAAGTTTGAAATGACGCTCTCTTCATGTTAGAACAGATGCAGTTATGGTGAACAGTAGTGTAATGAACTAAGAATAAATGGACACACTCACACACACACACACACACACACACACACACAACACCACACCACACACACACACACACACACCACACACACACAACACACACACACATACCACACATACACACACATAAACACACACACACACACACACACACAACATATTAATTATATGCTAACGTAACAAAGTTTTTCACATTAATAAAGCTAACATTAGCATCACCTGAAACTAAAACATTTACACCTTTTCTACATATCACTGATATTTTACATTAACAAGTAAACATTTAACGAAAATTTACCACAACCATGTTAATTATCATACTGATCAATGAATATATACTCTAACGTACAAAGTTTTCCCCATTAATAAAGATTACTTAAGCATCAT
>JABUQX010099681.1:52500-57238 GCA_015478945.1 Trachelipus rathkii
GTTAAAGGCGAAGATCTACAAGGATCTTAGACTTAGAAGAGGTGACTGAGTCGCCCCATAAGAGGTGGCGAAGGTTGAAGTCTCCTAGTATAACAACCGGGGTAGGGAGCTGCTTTAAAAGATCAGCTAAGTCGACCTTAGTAAACTCACTGTTCGGAGCCAAATAGATCGAGCAGACAGTAAGGTCAGTGGACAGATAAATTCGTGCTGCCACTGCATGAGGTCTAGTATGAAGAGAGACTGGAGAATAGGGGAAAGATTTATCACTGAGTATTCCTGCACCTCCCCTATCATTGTCACCTCTTTCTACAGAGGTTAGAGGCGATTTATATTCCGACGGTTGGAAGAAGTCGCGATGACATAGCCGAAGTCCTTGACAGCCATATAATGTCTCCTGCGGGCTCAGCTCAGTTCATTAGTGAAGTACATATGTTTATTAGCTGAACAAGTTCTTCAAAATTCGAGTAGTAGCCACGACACTTCCATGGAAGGAAGGTGGCCATTCTATATCGCTATAACCGTTTTGAGGATGGTCTTTTTTAAGACAATTGTCTCTATGTGGCTAGGGGTGATGCTGGAAGTAGATTCAGGAAAGGCTGAGACGTGGTCGCTACGAGGAGGAGCAACAAATCTTGGTGGTAAGGAATAGTTGCACAATAGAGATTTGGATTGTACGGCCAGTTTTGGAGGAGAATTTTCAGTGGTATTTGGTGGAGGGGCTTCGCCATGAATGAGAAGTAAGTCGAGTTTAACCAAGTTCATCTTATTGTGCTGACTTGGTTGGTCGTTGGAAGAGCAACCAAAATGCTCATGTCTAGGAATGGAAGCAATTTCACCATTTATCTGCCAAGCAAGCAGATTTAGAAATGGATGGAGAATATGGGAATATTTCCATGGAGGCAGTGTAAACATTTAACATAGGAAAAGTGTCACTTTTTTGTAAAGACGTTGGATTTGAGAAATTGGGATCCAATATGGGATCCGTTGTGCTACGGAGGTTTGACGCTAGAGACTTTGTCAGTGATTCATCAGGTGGGTGATTTTAGAAAACTGGACAATTTATGTTAAGATGGGGAACTTCTGGGTCCCCTTTCGTGCCACCAACAGATTCAGAACGCTTGGAGCGCTTGCGATGCTTGCGTTGAACGCTTTTCCATTCATCTCTCTCGGAAGCTCAAGAAGCATTAGAGAGAGAGAGAGAGAGAGAGAGAGAGAGAGAGAGAGAGAGAGAGAGAGAGAGAGAGAGAGAGGAGAGAGAGAGAGGAGAGAGAGAGAGAGAGAGAGAGAGAGAGAGAGAGAGTGGATCGTCTCACCAGGCTCCATTTGGGATCTATGAACCATCTCATAAGCTAAGGCATAAAATCCTTTAGGGAGTTCTGAGGTTGGAAATTCGGAAGAGGAATTATAGGGGGATTCAGAAGAGATGGAATAATCCTGTAAGCTATCAGAGATTTGGTTGTTGGAGTTTTCAATAGTTGTGATGGTTTTAGTACAATCTTTTGAAGGCGCTGCTTTTGTCTCAGGAATAAACTTATGACGAGGTCTCTTCTAGTAGGAACCGTAACCGGGCCCCGGCCCCGGCCCCGGCCAACCCCGGCCATTTTAGCGACCCCGGCCCCGGCCCCGGCCCCGGCCCAAAAATCAGGAAAAACGGGGTTTTCTACCGGGGTTAACTGTAAATTTACACTAAATAATTGAGTGTTAAATCAACAAAATAAAAAAATATATTTTAATTCCATTATAACTCCTTTGTTATAAATTGATTCAAAATATATAAAACATACCTAAATATAGTCATTTTTTTTTTTGGTTATTTTTATTTTCTTTTTCAAATAAAAATTGAGGCCAAATTATAATTTCCGAGTTTTTTACATAAAAATATTTTTTAGTTATATACCAAATGAATTCGGAAAAGGAAAATAAATATTAATTGTTAAAATATTTTCTGAAATCTCTTTTCAAAATTATTTATTTAATTGAATATATTTATATATTATAAATATATATATATTATATATATATTATAATATATATTATATATATATATATATATAATATAATATATATATATATATATATATATTATATATATATATATTATATATATATATATATGTATATATATATATATATATATATATATATATATATATATATATATATATATATATATATATAATAATATATATATATATATATATATATATAATATATATATATATATATACCTAGAGAGGAAGCCCTGGTTCTCTTTTAGATTATGTTTACTGTGCACTTTCATTTTAAATTTACAAATGTCCACAAATTAAAAACATTGTTAAAGGCACTTTTTTTTTAATGAAATAAATTTTAAAAGGAAAGCTAATTTTCGTCCCGACACGCGGAGACCTCTTCAGGCTAAGGAACTGGATTTCTTTCTTGATCCATCAGTTCAAGTGTGTTTCAGTTGGTCTGATATTTTTTTTCATGGTGTTGTTGAAATATTTTGATGTTTTCAGATTTTCATTTTTTTATAAAATCTATCTTAACTTCACCGGGATGCTTATTGTAGTTGTTACTATTATAAATGCAAAAGGATTCAGGATTGAATCCCTGCGTGTGATTGGTATTTCTGATCATCTTTATATTGTTGATATTGATAGAGGGGCCTTGTTTTACGCCTATGACTTGTTAAAAGCTGAATTTATGCTGTCCTTGTGCAGGTTATCTGTATGTTGATTTTTTCTTTCCTCTTTGCAAATCTATGGTTTCACCTACATATGATTTATTGCAAGTATTGCAGGGATGTGATATATACAGCTTTGAGGGAGATTTTCTTTTCGTTTTGGGTTTTGAGAATGTTTTTTTAGGTGATGTTATTTTGATGGAATGAGGGTAATATTTATTGTAATATTTGTTTTTAACGAATATAATCTGTAATTGAGGAATTGGTAAAAAGGAGGTGTTGCTATTTTCCGGGGGAAAGGTGCTATAGTACCTCTTTTTTGCTTTGTTAAATGCTTTTGTGATGAAAAACTCAGGATAGTAAAGTGATTTGAATGTATTGTGGATGTATTTAGCTTCTTGTGCTAGAAGAGGGAGAGCATATACGAAAGGCACAGAGAAATAGAGATGACAGAACAGGCTAATTTTGTGTTTGGGGACGAATATGATTTAGATAGCCAATGTATGAGTTTGGCGAGGAATGGTTGGTTTTCCTAATTATAGAAAAAATTGCAATAATTGGTTATTCCATGTGATTAACGGGATTATCGAGGAAGGATAGAGTTGTTGGAAGGCATTTCCATCGTATACTGAACTGAAGGATGAATAGAGTTAATATAGTTTACGACATCATTAGGGTTGGTGTTGTGAGGGAGGGAGACAAAAATGTCATCTCTACATATCTAATCCATAAACTATTGTTTAATAAAGGGTTTGGTAAAATATGATAAAATTCTATCTAATCATTCCCCAAACACAAAATTAGCTGTTCTGTCATCTCTATCTTCTTCCGTGCCTTTCAATATATGCTTTCCCCCTTCTTTTTAGCCAAGAAACTAAAATACATCACAATACTTTTCAAATCACTTTACTAATCCTGAGTTTTTCATTCACAAAAGCCATTTAACAAAGACAAAAAAAGAGGTACTATAAAGGGCAATTTCCCCCGAAAAATAGCAAAAATCTCCTTTTTACAATCCTCAATTTTCCATCTAATTCGTGAATAAACAAAAATATTACCAAAAAAGTATAACATGTTCATTCCATCAAAATAACAATCACATTAAAAAAACATTCTCAAAAAACCCCAAAACGAAAAAGATAAATCTATCCCCCAAAGCTGTATATATCACATCCCTGCAATACTTGCAAAGTAAAACATATATAGGTGAAACCATAAATGTTAAAGAAGAAAAAAATTCAACATTTGGTACCTGACCTGCAAAAGGACAGCATAAATTCAGCTTTAACAAGTCATAGGCGTAACACAGGCCACTCTATCAATATCAACAATATAAAAATGATCAGAAATATCTATCACACACGAACCATCGCAAAATCATGGAATCCTTTAGCATTTATAATAGTAAAACAAACTTAACAAATAAGAACATCCCGGTGAAGTTAAGATAGATTTTATAAAAAATGAATATCTGAAAACATTAAAATATTTCAACAACACCATGAAGAAAATAGCAAACCAACTGAAACACACTTGAAACTGATGAAGATCAAGAAAGAAATCCAGTCCCTTAGCCTTAAGAGGTCTCGCGCGTGTCGGAACGAAAATTAGCTTTCCTTTTAAAAAAAATTTATTTCATTAAAAAAAATAAAAGTGTCAATTTAACAATGTTTTAATTTGTGTACATTTGTATAATAAAATGAAGTGACACTAAAACATAATACTAAAAAAGAATCCAAGGGCTTCCTCTCCTAAGTAAATATATCACTACGAAAAAGGTAGTTCTTAAATAATATATATATATTATATATAATAATAAATATAAATATATTATATAATATATATAATATATATACATATATATATAATATAAATTAATATAGTATACATATAATATATATATATATAATATTATATTATATATATATATAATGTAAAAAATATAATAATAATATAATATATAAATTATATTAATAATATAATAAAATATATAATAAATAATTATATATATATTAATTAATATATATATAAAATATATATATAATATATATAATATTAATATAATATTATTAT
>JABUQX010099682.1:0-17500 GCA_015478945.1 Trachelipus rathkii
CAAAGCATTATAAACTGATATGTCTTGAATACTAAAAAACGTATAACACGCATTCGCAATGTTCCACATACCTATCTCTTAATTACACAAAATCACAAGCCTAAAACATAACACTGAAAAAAAACACACGTCAAACACAACACAGCTAACTCTAAAAAAAAACACCAACGATCTCAACAAATATCAAAGAGAAGCAATTTTCATTTAAAGCAAAAAGAAAACTAAAGAACACACACCTACACACACCACACACACACACATCACACTCACACAACTGCACATAATCACACTACACCTATAAAATACATATTAACACACATAACTCTTATACACAATATAGCATATCTAAACACATCCTATATCTATCCTACAAATTGTTAGTAAATCTTATATGTTCGATAACGATCAAGCGTGTGTTGGTATCAACTTCGACACTTAATTCTAGTGAATGCCATATGTAAAATCAAACACCTCATTTATTTTCATACTTGCGATTGTTAGAAAATCTTTATAAATGGCGAAAGATCACTTTGAAACAAACGTATTACTATTTACAATGAAGCCGATTCTCACATCACTTTTTTTATTCCCTATATATATCTCTTCCATCAAACAAATATTATTATACTATTATATTATCAAATTATATCTTAAATATATTATATATAAACTATTAATATTTATATAATATATATATAATAATTATATAATATATAAAAATATTATTAATATATATAAATATATATATATATAATATAATATATAATATATATCTATATATATATAATATCTATATATAATAATATTTATATAATTATATATATATATATAAATATATATATATTAATATATCATAATTATATAGTTATTTAATTATAATATATATATTATAATATATTAATAATATATTAATATATATAATATATATAGTTATAATCAATATATATATATATTATTAATATTAATATATAATATATATATAACATTCTAATAAATCGCCGTGTTCCTCTCGCATGAATGCAGGGTTGGTGTTACGTAAGGCATGATATTATTATTGTAATACTTACCAGCGACAGTTAGTATATATCTAGTATCATTGGAAAAAGTTTTGAATGAGCTAGAAGGGAGGTCCATACCACAATAGCCATTGCGAAGTACATATGCTACTCATATAATAGTATATATATATAAATATAATATATTAATATATATTATATATATATATATTAATATATATATATATTATATAATTACCATATATATATACTATATTATATATATATTATATATATATAATATATATATAAATATATAATTATTTTATTATAAAATAAAATATAATAACTGATTTAAGAGATTTGTTATTATTATAATGGGTTAGCGCTAGAATATATATATAAATATATATTATAAATATTATATATAATATATATTAATATATATATTTTATATTATATTACTATATATTATATATTAATAATATATTACTATATAATCTATGAATATATTGAGGATGGTGGTTATGCTATATATATATAATAAGGTGTGAGGAGTTAATGATACAAGGGAGGGTGTATATGTAGAGAATGATGGAATGTAAGAGAAGTAAGGATGCGTGCTTATTGTTGCGGATTAGCTTTATGAGTTTCCTGTTGATTAGAATCATGAAGAGAAGTTATTGAGATGAGGACGAGTATAATGAGGGGAGTAATTGCAGAGATTAAAGTAGGGTTTGATAAATGTAATGTATATATGATAATCAGAGTAAGGTATTATAGTAGTTAATAATGTAAGTAAGAGTTCGCGTGTGAAGTCGTTATAAGATGTGATGCTACTAGTAAACAAGTATCATATATTATGAGTTATAATATATTTAATACTAATTTATGAGATATATGAAATAAAGGAACAGATAGATTATATACAGAATGAGTAGGATAGTTGAGTGTATATAGTATGTGAATAAGGTATGATAGTGTAACTATAAAATCGTTTGAGTGATGTGAAGTAATGAGGAACTATATTAATATTTATGTATGATGGACTATATATATAGATTATATTTAAAAAAATATAATATATTGTATACTATATATATATATGTGAGTATAATGATATAATATGATATATGATAATTTATGGATCTGGAAAGGAGGTATGATATATAGATTACTAAAGGAATAAGTGGTTTAGATGAGCCAATCTTAAGGGGCGTGATATGAATTGTGAATAATAATATGACAAATATATAATAGAGAATGAACCTAGTAGTTATAAGTTGTTTGGTATTATATATATATTTATATATATATGTGTAAGAAGTAAGTTAAAATGGAGAATAATACAAGAAGTAATTGATTAATGGTTATTAGTAAATGGAATAGATGGATATAGTTGGTTTAGTATAGTCACTCAGGTTTATTATTTGAGTTTAATTTTGAGGTATATATGAGTAGTTGAGTTCAGGAGTAATGACCAAGCTGTTTAAAACGAAGAATAATATGGTGTTAGATATAAGTATAAAAGGAATTAACTATATGATAGGAAGGGATATGTGAAGTATAAGTATTGAATATAACAGGGAGAATCTTGCGTACAGCTCATCATCTATCTTTAATAATTTTATTAGTTTGTTTGGCGCTTAATCGTGTTATTAGTTTCACAGTCTGAGTTAAGATCTAGGTAAGTGAAATATGATATATAGTATATAGATATAATAATATATATATATAATATATTATAATATTAATATATACTAATATATAAAAATATAAGTATTATATATATATATATATATATAATATATATAATATATATTACTTAATATATATAGTATAATATAATATATATAAATATATATATAATATACACATATATATATATAATTATATATATATATAATATATATAATATAACTATATATAATATTATATTAAATATATATTAATATATATTATATATATAGTATATATATAATTATATAATATATATATAATTAGATGATAATTTTAAAATGCAAGTGAAAACGTTTATCCAAACGAAAATTTAAAATAAATACCTAACGATATATATAGCAAAATCATAAATCAGCAAACGAAGAGCAGCTCACCTGTCTTATATCATTGCAAATATAGGAAATATTTTTATTTCAGCTACGCCTACCTTAGGTAGGCAAGTTAAACAGTGGATAGGCTGGCAAAGCATAAATGGCTCATTTTTGTTTATATTTTCTTTCAGATTTTGTAGTTTAATTCTCTAATGATTTCATTATTTTTTTATATATTTATTTATATTGTTATTTAATGTTTTTAATTATTTATTAGTATTCTTAAAATAATAAGATAAGAAACCTACACTGCCTATATATATTACCGAGCTCATTGATCCCTAATACGCCATATACTTATTTGATTATAATATAATATAATATAATATTAAATATCATATATATATAATCTATATATATATATATATATATATATATATATATATATATATTAATATATATATATATAGATATATATATATATTATATTATATATTTAAAATAATATAATATATATATTATATTAATATATATTATAATATTTATATGTATATATATATATATAATATATATTAATAATATAATATATCTATATATATATTATACTATTATACATTTAATATTTATTATATGTATATTATATATTATATAATATATTATATAAATAATAATCTAATTATATATATTAATAATAATCTAATATTAATATATATATTATATATGTATTATATATTATAATTATAATTATATATATATATATATAAATATATTATATATATATATATTATATATAATATATAATATATATATATATATACTATAAATTATTATATTCTATATTATATATATATATATATATATATATGATAATATTAATTATATATATATATATATATATAATATTACAATATATATATAGTATAATTATTAATTAATTTAAAGTATATATATAAATATATATATTATATAAGATTTATATATTATATATATTAATAATATAATATATATATATATATATTATCTATAATAGTCAAGGTATTAACCAGTGAATATCGCTTACTGTCTGACTACATTATATAGTTATAGACCATAAGTATTATATATTCAACTAATATATCATTATTATCTCATTTAAATAGAACACGCGATATAGTACGTAAAAATAATTACACATGAGCACGGATATAATAAATTATAGTTTCCATAAATTATCAGGATGTATTTATATCTAAGGAGTGGAATGCTAGGTTATATGTTAGTGAATTTTTGTATTCGTGTAGTTCTCGTATGATATAACAGGCTCTAAGAGTTAATTATATCCTCTTTATAGATTTAATATATAATGTTATATTCTCTATCTTTCTTATCATCTACATATCTTCTCTCTCTTCTCTATACTATCATCCTCTCTTCATCATATTATTCATCTAATAATATCTCATTACTATATATATTATATATATATCTCTCTATATCTCTCTATATCTCTTTTTTACTTACTATATTATTTTTTTCAATATATCAGGCTATTTAAAAGTATGGAAAAGATATTATAGCGTAGCGACGCTGCTTGTTGTGATTATTTATTTGAGGTTTATATATAATAAATATATATATAATAATATTAAATAATAATAATATTAATATTAAATATAAAATTATAAATAATTAATAAATAAAATTAATTAATTATTAATATAATAATATAATAATATATAATTATAAATTATTAATAATAAAAATAATTTATAGCAAATATATAATAATTTAAATACATTAAAAATATTTAAAAATAATTAATAAAATATATATATAAATTATATAATATAAATATATAAATATTAATATAATTAATATAATAATATATAATAATATTATATATATAATAATTATTAATAAATTAAATTAATATATATAATATTAATATAATTAAATATATTAAATATAATTAATCATTTATTAAAAAAAAATAGATAAAATATAATAAATAATAATTTATATATAATAATAATTATAATAATTATAAATTAATAATTATAAATAAGAATATAATATATATATAAATAAAATATATTAATAATATATATAAATAATTAATATATTAATAAATAATATATTAATTAATATAATAAAAATAATAATAATGTATAATTATATAATAGTAAATAATAATTATATAAATAATAATAATTAAATTATATAAATTATATTAAATAATAATAATATAAATATATATAAATAATACAATAAATTATTACTAATACTGATCTTATGAATAAAATAATTCAATAGTAATAATTATAAAAATATTAATAATATATATAACATAAATTATGATATTAAGTAGAGAGAAGATTAATAATATAAATAAGATAAAATAAAAAGAAGATGAAGAGAGAGAGAGAGAGTAGAGTAAAGATGAGAGAGAGGAAGTATGAATGAATGAAGTAGAATGTAGAATGTAAGATATAGAGAAGGTAATCTGTATAGATATAATAGAGAGAGAGGAGAGAGAGAGAGAACTATTTAGTCTCTATTTCGTTCGAAATCTAAATTTAATGATTTTTGTTTCTTTAAGATTAATAACACCAATAAAGTCAGGAATAAAATGGGAATATATTAAATGAATAAAATAGATAAATTGACGAATAAACTTAATAAAAGGTCAAGAGAGATAAGATTAGTATAGAATAGATAGATATGTAATTGGATAGATTATGATATGATAGTAGTATATGAATAAGATAAGAATATAGATAGATAGTAGATATAGATTTAGATAGATAGATTAGAAAATTAGATAGTATTATATAATAGAGTAGATAAAGGAAATTAGCTTAGTAATTCTATCGAAAGTGTGAATATCTAAAATAGAAAGTTAAAAAAAAAATTGTTAGAAAAAGAGGAGATAGAAAAAAAAGAAAAATTGACGCAGAAAATGATTAGAGTATTAAAGAAAAAGAGAAGGAAAAAGCGGAATTGTTATTGCTTTAAAAAAAGTCAAAATAGGTAAAAATAAAGAGAAATGATGGGAGTTTTAGATAATAAGAAAGAGACTATTAAAGCTTATCCGTGTAAGAGATAAAGAAATAGAAAGAAAAAGAGAATAAAGAGAAAGAGAGCTATATAGAGATAGATAGATAGAGAGATCTAGAAAGAAAAAGATTAAGAAAGAAAGCAAAGATATGAAAGCGAATTAAAGAAAGAGAGATGATGAGTAGAGAGAGTAGAGAAGAGAGAAAGAGAAGAGAGAGAGTATGAGAGAGAAGAGAGATAGTAGATGAGAGTAAAGAGAGAGAGAGTAAGAAAATAACATAATATGATGATATAAAGAAAAGATAGATGATATAATTAAATAAAAAGAGAAAAAAGAGAAAGAGAGTGAGCGAGAGATAAATTGTAAAAAGAACGAAAAATAAACGGAGTCTAATAAACTAAAGGATAAGATTCGAGTCATAATAAGTAACGGGGGTTATGGCCTGCTGGGGGTGGAGGGCCTAGGGGGATTTTTGGAGGGGGTGGGAGAGGGAGGGAGCTTGGCTGGGTCAAAAGCTGAAAAATGATAATACGAAAAGAGGAGAAGAACCATTATGTAAATAAGATAATATTGAAAAAGGAAATGGCGTAAAGATAATAAAATGGAATAAGAGAAATATTTGTTTGAATATATAACAATTAAGTAAACTTACGTAACACTCAAATATCACCTGCCATAATTGTCCATCCGTCTACATACATACAATGATACATACATACATACATAACATACAATACTTATCATACATAAAACATACAAATGCATTCATAACAAATTAACATTACATAATATACAACATACATAGCATACATAACTAATACAATACATATACATATATTATATATATATATATATATATATATCATATATAGTTATAAATTTATATTTATAGATCTTAATATAGGATAGGAATTTACGTTATATATTTATATGAAAGGTATTTATTTAATGATTATAGTCTTAATATATCTAATATAATTTATATATATAATATAGATAGATAGAATAGATAAAAGATAGATAGATAGTATATAGATAGATAGATAATAAGATATAGATATAGATAGATAGATAGATATAAATAGAATCTGCGAAGTAATTTAATTATTTCTCTATTCCCTTACTTTATACGAACTGACGTAAATCGTACAAACTTGCCTATCTGAAGGAATAGAAAATGATTTAATCGCTTGTTAGGTATAACAGTATATTATAAGAGATAATAAATATATAGATATAATGTGTTGTTTGCATCGAACAACATTGTAGATAGAGAAGAATATAGCGTAAGGATAGATAGTGAAGTCTCTCAGGAATTGAATAAGGAAAGGCTTGCATGAGGGCATGGGCTTCATGCTGCAGAAAATGAAAAATTGAATTATCTGAATAGGTTTAAAACTCTAAATTAGAGCTATGTAGGTAAATGTTTTATAGAGACTCTACATATGAATAAGGATGACGAAAAAAATTGAATGCAGTTTTTTTCACAAGTTTGACCACATCGTGATCTACAAACGAATCTCACCTTACTCAGCACATCACTTAGGAGGTAAGGCAGACACGAATATATAGTATATGAATAACAAGTGATCCACCTACCACTTGACAATAACAGAAGTATTGACAATGTACTAACTATTATACTTTGTATATCCTAATCATTATTCTCGCTATCATAGTCAATAGAATCTTACCCCGTCATCGATATCTCTGTAACTTTCGTTATTTTCTTAAACAGAATCTCGGACTCTTGTTTTTTACCAATGGTATCTTAGTGCAACTTCCAGGAGCGTTATATTTAACTATACATTGCCCATCTTTTTCAACACTTGTGTTCAGTCATGTCAACCTTGGTTTCCAGTGATGCTGTTGATTACTCCCAGATTCTGATTAAGTAATTAAGCGATACACTATCAGATAATATACAAGATCAATTTAATGAATAAACATTGTATATTTTATCTTGAGAGTATACACTAGTGTACTGAAATGATCATTCTGATTAACCTGTTATAAGAATATTTAATGTGTAAGGATATTATTTATATTTGTACTAGCTATAGTGAGGAAGGAGTATTTAGTTTTTTTTTTTTATTTTTTTTTGTAGTTATTTATGAAATTATTTTTTGTAAATCTATAGATGAAGAAACGTATTTCGCCTCTTAAAAACGACACATTTTGGATTAATTATTCGTTACATTTAAAAATAATTACTTTAGCGACGAGTATTACCGGCTATCTGAAAAAAGCCTTATTATTTAAACCCAGGAGGAAAAACAATACATTTTTAAGTCGCTCTATTGGGCATTATATAATAAGCTTGTAGCAAGATTATAAAAATCGTAGGATTCATTTAGAAAATATATATAATTTATCTATAATTAAGTTCTACCTTATTTACCCCTACCTACCCTCTATTTACATATTCTGGGATTTTTAACATTTTTGTGGGTAGAATAGGTAATATAGTATTAGATTTAACTCATGCTTGTCTATATAGTACTATACAATTGAATTTGGAGACTTTTTTTTATAGGATAAGTGCCTATATATATATTTATTAGAAACTGAGGGTTCGTATATATAGTTATAATATATATTATATATATATATATATTATCATAATATATTATATATAATAATTATAATATATATGAGATTTCGATATACTGTCATTGAGAGAAGAGGACAAGACGGACAAAACCAGAGGGGTAATATTGTAAAAAAAAAATAATGTCTACGTTCCGTTTAGCATATTTCATCTTATAATGAAATTTAACATCTGCAAGAATTTTCAAGAAGAGAATGCTTTTGAGAAGAAATACCTTTTAATCTTCATAATATAAAAACAAACTTATTAAAGTTTTGAAAACTAACTATTTTCAGAAACTTTATTAATTTTAAAAAATTTAATAATTAAATTATTTCGATCAAACTGAGCTGGAGGAGCTGTTTTATTTTATTAGAAGCGTTCCTATAGCACCACTTATAATTATGAAATTACAATAAATAACTTTTTTTTAAACATCAGTCTAAAAACTTAGAATACAAGCACTAACAACAAACAATTGCAACATATCTAAATAATTCTGAGCAAAGTGACATAATTTAGAGATTTCTCCTAATAAAAAAATAGTATCTGATATCTGTAGTAGTAAAAAATTATTTTGCTGTATTTTGACACAGTACGTTAAACCTACGTTTTTTCTGTTGATTAAATTAATAAATTGGTAGATTAACTTATAAAGTGATATATAATATATATATTATATAAGTTCCTTTTCCTAATTTCCAAATTAACGTACACCAATGAAAAACATCAGTTCTTATTTAAATGGTGAATATAGTGAACTTATAATAAGATATTAATTCAGAACAACTTTATCTTTCAAACGAAAAATCTATAAATATATCTAGTAAGTAATTTATTAGAAAAATAATAATAATCATAATAATTTATTATAAAAAATTTATTTAAGAATTACTATAAAATGTATAATAATAAAGTATCTGATAATTATAATCATAACAACATTTTTGAGTTAATGTTCATCACCGAAATGTTAAGGACAGTCATAGACTAAGCTACGTTGAAAGTAACGGTAAAATGATAATGATAGCTAATTTTATATATAATATATAGTGTATAATATATATATGTGTATGTATGTATAGTGTGTATGTATATATTATATTACTGAAGTAATAATATGTATATACTAGTATACTATATACGGTATGTGTGATATATGTACTAATATATATCTATATATGATTATAATATATATTATAGTAAATATATGATTTATATATTATATATATATACTGCTATATATATATATACTATATAGGTATTTTCTTATTATATATATGTTATATGATATATGTTATCAAAGGGTGTGTGTATTTATATATTGTGTGTGTATATTTATGTATATGTAATGTGCAACCCAGTGTTATGATATCAAATTGTGTATATATGTGTAGTCGCATTATTCTTTTCTTGAGACGATCTTTTATTTTTGTTTTTATTTAATATTTATTTATAAAAAGCGTCCCGTAGCCACAGTGGTAGAGCACTCGCCAAACAAGCGAGGGTCCAGGGTCGCAACTGGTCGGGTGGGAGAAGGTGAGCTATTTCTCTCTCCTTGGGCTTGGCTCCGTCCGGCTCGGACGTTAAAATGAGTACACCTCTCCTTGAATTAGGGCTCTGCCCGTCGAGTTGAAAATTATAGTCTCTGTAAAAAAAAACAAAAGATATCTATGCATATAAAATATATATATATATATTATATTATCAATATTATATATAGTATATATATATATATATAGTATATATATATATATATATATATATATATATATATATATATATATATATATATATATATATATAATATATCAGGGTTTGGGTTCAAGTACATTTTTTTAGTACAAAGTACAAGTACTCTAGAATTGTTCACGTACAAGTACAAGTACAAGTACTCTAGAATTTGTTCAAGTACAAGTACAAGTACAAGTACATTGTATCAAGTACAAGTAGCAAGTACCAAGTACTTTATGAAACTTGCATATTATTATATATATATATATATATTATATATATATATATATATATATATTATATATTACTATATATTATGATATATATATTATATCATATCTATAATTAATATCATCACCACCCACCTTCTCTTCCCCAAGACTGGAGGTTAAGGTGCGCCATGCAACACTGAAACAGAAAAAGTTGAAGAATATGAAGTAAGTAGAGAAGAAAGCCCAGCCCTACTGCCACCCCTTTATACCTTAGTGAGAACTCGTCGCAGTCATAAAAAATCCACCCTTAGAGCTCACGGGAAGCGATGGCCCTCACTAGAACATCTCTCAAGTGGGGTTTCAGAACTTGGCTAGGTGGGTTACCAAACCATACCTCCTTCACAAAACCCCGCCATTCAATCTGTATGCCCTTTCCTTCTCGTTCTGGCCATCTCACATTTCCTCTCCTCCAGCATTATTTTTCTGACTCAATCCACTTTTCTTCGGTCTCCACAGCCGGTCGATTCCCAACACACTCAACCACTATACATCCGTTTAAACAACCGAACCGACTATCATCCATGCCTTTCCACATGACCAACCATCTCAACATACTTTTATTTATTCTCCTGTATACCCCCATCTCCACACCAAACAACTCTCTAATACGTTTCATTTATCATTTTATCATTTCTTTTTACACCTAAAACACGCCCCTAAGATTGTCCATTGAACACATTGTACTTTATCTATACCTCTTTTCCAGACCATAGTCCACTAATATACAATACATATGTAAAACCATACCCTCATGTAAGACCCTAGCGCACCGTCAAGACTTAGTCCTTTACATCCACCAACGATTTCATTGCAACAGCCACTTAGTGCCATTTCACAACTTCCTAGTACAGCTCGCAAATCATCCGCTCCTTTCATTCAACATATATCCTAATATTTAAATTCAGACATTTGTTCCAGCTGTTCATCCATCTAACCTAACTTCACACCGATGACGTCCTCACCCACCACCATAACTTACTCTTATCTACCTTTACTTTCAAACCCGCTCCTTTTACACACCCTAACACATCACTCTTGACAATCCTTCTCAAACTCCTCTTCAAGATTCGCCAACAAATCCAATTCATCTCCATCTAATAGGTAGGGAACCCTCCAGCTCTCTTTCATTCTCCATCATTCTAACATTATCCTTTCCACCCCTAACTCTAATTCTTTCATAACCTCATCCATATACAGAATTGGATCACCCAAGGAACAAGCACATCCCTGATTCACTCCGCCTATTAATATTAAACCATTCCACTCTCGAACTCTATTTATTCTTACAACGCACGCTGCACTATTGTCATACATACTTTTTGATTCCATTCAGCAAGCTACCACTCAACACCATATTCAAACACCGTGGCCCATAGAGCTCCCTATTAATCCTATTTTAACGCCTGTTTGCAAATCCTAAATCCTAAATACAATTATTCTTCTCATCTCATCATTTCTTCAATCATTTGTTTCAATGTACAGATTTGATCACACATCCTCTACCAACTTCTAACGCACCTTGTTCTTCCCAAATCAGTCCTTCAGTCATTCACAGCATTCTTTCGACCAAAAAACCAGCATATATCTTCCTACAACACTCCAATAAACTAATTACCTAATAATACTTACAGGTACTTTATCCCCTTACTCCCTTATATAAGGGTACTAATATTGGCTCGTCCTCCAATCCCTCGGAACTATGGCCTCCATAAACCAACGCTTTGTTATACAACTTCAAATCCAATCCATCACCATCTTCGCCTATATATATATCTATATATATAGTATATATATATATATAATAGGATAAATAATATGTATATATATATTTATATATATATAGTAATATATATATAATATATATATAATATATATAATATATATATATAATATATATAGTATAATTGTATGTATAATATGTTTTTTGTGTTGTTATCCTGAAGAGAGTTTGAGAGGATTGGTAGAGAAGATATGAACAGAAGTTTGTAAAGAAGGGTTGAAAGTAAACCAGATAAGAGTAAGGTTAATGGTTGTGAGTGAGGACAGTCCCTCGTGTGAAGTTATGCCTTAGAATGTGAGCATGCTGGAACAAGTATTGAGGTTCCAAATATTTAAGATTTTATGTTGGACGAAAGGAAAGGAGTGTAGTAGGAACGTTTGTGAACTTGGCCAGGAATGGTAGCTGGTGGCAATTAAATCCTTGGTAGACAGTAAAGAGACTAAGTCTTGAGTGCGCTATGGGTCTTACATGAGGGATGTTGTTACCTGTGTTAATGGGTGTTTTTTTTAAGGGAAAAAAAAAGGGGTTTTGAGACTAGGTCTGGAATAAGAAGTATAGGTGTTAGGTGTGAGCAGAATTGATAAATGAGATATGAACGTATTACAGAGTTGGATGGTGGGAAAAAAGGGATAAATAAAAGTACGTTGAGATGGTTTGGTCATGTGGAAAGGATGGATGATAGTCGGTTGGTTAGACGGATGTATAGTGGTGAGTGGGTTGGGAATCGACTGGCTGAAAGACCGAAGAAAAAGTGGATTGAGTCAGCAAAAATATTTTTTGAGGAGTGTGATATTAGTTTTTCATGGGCGAGAAGAAAGTGTAATAGGAGTGAATGGCGGTTATTTGTGAGGGTGTATGGTTGTGGCCCAACCTGGGCCAAGGGATGAACTCCACATTGGTGAGATGTCATATTGAGGGTCATCTGGTCCCGTGAAACTCAAGGTGGATTTTCTGCCTTCGACGAGGTTACTAATCGGTATAAAGGGGAGGTATAGGCTGGGGCTTTCTTTTCGACTTGTCATTTTCTTCTACTACTTGTCTGTTTTTGGTGCATGTTAGGCCACCTTACCCCCAGTCTAAAGGAAAAAAGGTAATTGATAATGATATTGAATGATGATGATGATATGATGATTATGAGATATTGATGATATTAATGATGACTATCAATGAATTGATGGAATTGGATGAGATATGATATATTGATGATATTTGATGATGATATTGATGATTTATTGAATGTGAATATGATGGATGATATGGATGATATTGATGGTGATATTGATGATGATATTGGTGATTGATGTAATATTTGATATTTGATATTGATATTGATGATGATATTGAAGATAGGGCGGATTTTAAGCAAAAGAGTGATGATGAGGATGATGATGATGATGATGATGATGATGATGAATATAAATATATATATATAGTATATATATATATTATATATATATATTTATATATATATATATATAATATACTATATTAATTATAATATATATATATATATATATATATTACATACATATATTAATAACATACTTTACATTCATAAACGGAAATTTACTTAGAATACATATATAAGAAATAATATATCTTTAGATTCAGGAAATGATACAAAAAATAAAGATAACAGGGGAAGCCGCCACTGCTCCGAATACCTGCAATTGGCAAGCGCAAGTACCAGCACAAAAGGCTCAAGTACAAGGTCCAGTAAGAGTACACCTGCTATTAATTCTCATTCTCTTCAAACAAGTACTCCAAAAAATGTACTTAAAGTAAACAAGTAAAGTACAAGTACTTGCTGTTTGACCTTAAATGTCAATAATAGTATATGATTATAGTATATATTATATATATATATAATTATTATATATATATATATAGTATATATATATTATATATATATATAAATATATATACTATATCTTATATATATATTCTATATATATATAGAGAGAGAGAGAGAGAGACGGAGAGAGAGAGAGAGAGAGAGCCGAGAGAGAGAGAGAGAGAGAGAAAGGTTCACTAAATTGGATAAACTCAGAATGCCTTTATGACCTGAAAGAAAAATAAGAATAATAGATTTTTAATTTATTTTTAACTTAAAATTTCTGGTTTCATAAGCTGATTTTGTGTACTTTCATTAGCTGTCTTAAATGAGAATTTTTTTTCATTTTCAAATTATTTTATCTTGTAGTTAAAGTATTTTTTCATTAGTTAAATCGAGTTAAATGAAAACTTAAGGTAAACAATACAATAGGGTAGATGCGCAGCAGTGCCGAACATGGCATGCAGACCGCTCTCTGAAGCGCCATCGCTCCAAATGCGTGCTGCCAGCGGAGCGATGCCCGTGTAACAATTTTACTCGGCTAGGAGCGGAGTAAGTTGATTCCTAGAGCATTCCAGCATTTGCAATCCCCTAACCACTGACATCATCCATCCTTTCCACATGACCAAACCATCCTCAACGTACTTTAAACCCCCTTTTCTTCCACCACACACAACTCTCTAAATAACGTTTCATCTCCTCAATTTTATCAATTCTTCTCTCACCAAACTCCCCCCTATGGTTGTCCAGCAAAACACATTTTACTTTAGATCTATATCTCTTATTCCATACCAAAGTCTCACTACTATTTTAACAACTTTTTAACTTTTAAACGATGTTATTTAAATATTAATTAAATTTTAAAAATTTGAAAATTTTCCAGAATCATTTATCATTATATTTTTTAATAGCTTTTTCAGCTTCATAAATAACTTCGACTATGTTGTTGAAAATTTCCAAAGCGAATGTTATTGCCTTCTCAGAATTTTCATTCTACATTCGAAAAACACTTATATATGCTTATGTGTAATTTTTTATTATTTAGTTCTATTGAATCTATAAATTATATAGTAATATATATATATATATAATGATATTATATCATATATATATCTAGTATATATATATATATAATATATTATAATATATATATATATATATATAGTATATGATATATATATATTATATAGTGCTTAATTTAAATTTTTTTATAACTTTTGTTTTATTGAATATATATATATATATATATTAGTATATATAGTATATTATATATATATATATTATATATATATATATATATTTATATTTAGAAGGGTACTCACCAGCTCTAACTTTTACTGGTCGTGAAAGAATAGTTCCTTCGCTTGAAGAAGCTCTACAAGTGTATGTAGCCGCATGAATAGAAGCCGTGTAGGCAGAAGGAGGAAACGGTAATAGATGAAGAGATCCATTGGTGTGAACTTTCCGGATACCGGAAACGTCGTCCACAGGATCTCCTGTTGCGGTTAGTCATGATACATCCTGCAAAAGAGAATAGTAATTTGATAGGAAGTTTCAGTGGCAAATTCAGTGGATACTGAGAATTCAAAGAAAATTTATCTTAAGCCCATTCAAAAACACTCGTTGTACAATATTCAAATGACGTTTTCACGGCCTCAGAAACGTACAGAAACGTAGTATTTTAAATGCAGAAACGTAGTATTTTATAAGACCTTACAAAATTGGCTTTATTAATGCTTGAAATAGAAGACATTGACATCTAAGGAATTATAATTAACAACATGACTTTTAACTAAAGATATATAATTTTAAAAATAAATTATAGTAATAAAATAAATTATATAATATACAGGGTGTACCAGAATTGTTAGGAAGAGCAACTTTTTCTTAATTAGGGTCAGTACAACTACTGTTCAAGGTTTGGTCAAGCAATTCAGATACTACCTCTGTTAATTATAAACTATAATTTCAATTTCTATACTTTTATCTATCATATATATATATATATATATATTATATATAAATATATATAATTTTTATATTTTAAATATATATATATATATATATATATATATATATATATATATATATATATATATAAATTTTATATGTATATATATTATATATAGCATATATATATATATATATATATATATATATATATATATATATATATATATATATATATATATATATATATATATATATATAAAATATATATAAAAAAAAAGTATATATATATATATATATATATATATATATATACAATATATATATATATATATATATATATATATATATATATATATATATATATATATATATATATATATGGGTGTTTGTTTTGAAAATAAGAAGGAATCAGTTAAGAAAAATAATTACATTTACAAGTTAAATAAATATATATTCTTGAGCTTTCGTTCCTAAGCTGGAACCTCCTTCAGAAGAAGTATATTATAAACTAACATATGAAAAAAGTAAAAATTATTTAGTTATGTAATATTTTAAAGTTTGGATAATTTAATTTTTTTTAAAAATTGTGTGGTGCTCAGAATATTATTTTGTATTGTGTCTATGTTATAATCACCTTTTTGTTTATTGAAATTATTTGAATTGATGATGCAGAAGGATTCAATGAGTTTTCGTTTTTGTAGATTTTGTACATGTAAAATAGGTGTCATTTGGTTAATGTTAATGGAATGATTATAAGTAGAGCGATGGAGTGTCAGGGAAGAATTTTGATTGTCGTGTAGAAGGTCATGTTTGTGTTGATAGAGGCGGCGTGTAAGATCATGGGTTTCACCAATGTAAAGGGAGTTACAATCTTTGCAGGGAATTTTATAAACACATTGGGAGAGTTCCGCAGGAGGGATTAATGCCCTCCTACTGATAAATATTTACTCTAGCGATCATTGCTTTAACAACATATATATATATATATATATATATATATATATATATATATATGAATGGTATGTTGTTATTGTTATATATTATATATATTTTTTTTTATATATATATATATATATATCTTATATATATATATATATATATATATATATATATATATATATATATATATATATATATATATATATATATATATATATATATATATATATATATATATATATATATACTTATATATATATAGTATATATATATATATATATATATATATATATATAAATATATATATATATATAT
>JABUQX010099682.1:20000-22500 GCA_015478945.1 Trachelipus rathkii
TATTTATATATGATATATATATACATATATATAGTATACATTATTACATTATATATATATATATATATATATATATATATATGATATATATTTATATATAAATTTGTAATAAAGTTATCTAGCTATTTAGTTACGAGTAAATAACACAACAATACAATGAATATATAAATATATAAATAAACAATTCATCAAATAAATAAATTAATAAATGAATAATTAAAAATAAATAAATAAATAAATAAATAAATAAATAAATAAATAAATAATATAAAATAAAATAAACTTATTTGACAAAGCACATACAAAAAACAAATGAAATTGAAAAGTCAAAGATATGAAATTTCTAGAAAGTAACGTCGAATAATCTTTGATGTTTGAAAGGCGTCCATCTGTAACTTGAAAAGGACAAACAGCAACGAGGGAATCAGAAAGGACAGACTGAATAGGACAAGCAGCGAAAGACATAAAAGGGACAGGCTTTCTGTCTCCAAGTGCGAAGAAGAAGCTCCTTCACAAAGAGACCGAGCTTCCAATAAATATAAATGATGAAACACACAATAGTGCGCAATTTAATAAAAAGATCTTTGGATGTGTATAAAGGAATCTTCGCGAATCAATAAAACACTTCAGGATTGAATGCTTGGAAGTAAATTCAATTGGCGTTACGTTGTGTATAGGAAATGGAATACTTGCTTTGAAGCCTAGAACGAACTAATCATCACTTAGGGTGTCTTTGAATTATTTTCGAATGAGCAAAGGCGAAATATTTTTTCAAGAATAAGTTTTTTTTAACCTTGTTTTTCATCGAATAAAGAAAGTGAAAAAGTATCTTTGTAATTGGGCTATAATTACCCTAAAGTATTCATAGCATTAAAACAATATAATTACTTACGTAGCACTTCACGGCTCTGAATGCCTCTGCGCAATGTTTTCAGTTCTATGCAACATTTACTACACAGTATTACACAGCATTACATCACACTACAATTACTTACAATGCACAAAATGGTCTTCCACACATCTACACAATATCATGTGGTGCTACCCACCGTTACACGATATTAAATAGTACCCATTATCAAATTTTACTGTACCATACTATGCTGAATCTACTGAGGAATAACACGAACTACGAAACACTTTAACACTACACAAGCATCACACATAAAATTGTTCAATTCAACCTTGCATCCTATCTGCCCACTTAATCACACTATGCTGCAAAACATTTCGATACATCACACACCTCACCAATATATTTCCATCTCTCCACGCTTTCTTACACCATATGGAAAGCCATATTTTATTACTCTGCAATTCATTACGTCACTTATTATTCCTCTTCAAATACACATGACAAATGAAAAACAGAAGACGCAAGTCAGAAGAAATATGAGAGGGAATATAGCATAATTGCCAATGACAAAATTGAATAAGCTAAAAAAAAATTAACTAATTCACAACTTGTAAAAATTTTAATTTCAGCAAATGCTAAGAGAAAACTTAAAAAATAATCATATAAAAGAAATAACAAAAATATATATATAAAAATGATGAAAACTAACATTAAGGTTTAAATTTTTATATTTTTTATTTTTATATTTATATTTTATATTTCTATATTTGTTTTAACACTTACTTTTCATTCTTCCACACACACTATATATATATATAGTAGTATATATATATATATATATATATATATGATATATATATATATATATATAAATATATATATATAAATATATTGCAGTTATAGATATAAAGAATAAATATATATATATATATATATATATATATATATATATATATATATATATATAAATATATATATATATATATATATATATATATATATGTATATATATTATATTCGTATATATATAAATATATATATATATATATATATATATATATATATATATATATTATATAGAGATATATATATATATATATATGTAGTATATATACATATATATATATATATATATATATATATATATATATATATATATATATATATATATATATAAAATTTTTTTATAAATAAATAAAATATATATAATATATATATAACTCTTCAGCAAAGCAGGCAATAAAAGTTACTTGAACGTAAAACGTACTAAAATGTTGCTAGGATGTATAAATTGTTCC
The DNA here is from genome assembly GCA_015478945.1 of Trachelipus rathkii. Taxonomy (NCBI): domain Eukaryota; kingdom Metazoa; phylum Arthropoda; class Malacostraca; order Isopoda; family Trachelipodidae; genus Trachelipus; species Trachelipus rathkii. The sequence continues at coordinate 22,155 of JABUQX010099682.1, forward strand.
AAAATATTTATATAAAAATATAGTGAAGCAAAATTATTTTAAAAATATGTTCCTTTTATAAAAGATTATAAAATAAGGAAAAGCCTCACTCTATACATAGCTTATCATTCAATATTTTAAGATTACCAATGTTATTTAATTAATTTCTAGTGACGTAAGAATTATTGCTGCTGTTAAATGTTTTCAGATAACTAATTTTATTCAATACATTATTATTGTTATTATTATTATTATTATTATTATTATTATTATTATTATTATTATTATTATTATTAATATTATTAGATTATTATTATTGTTATTATTATTATTATAAATTTGATTATTGTTAGTATTATTATTATTA